>JAQQSW010008477.1:0-13463 GCA_028646575.1 Pseudocheirus occidentalis
TTTTTCAATCTTTATGTTTTGTTTGACTGACTCTTGTTGCATCATAGAGTCCTTGGCTTCAATTTGTCTGATTCTAATTTTTAGTGAGTTATTTTCTTCAGCTAGTTTTTGGAGTTCCTTATCCTTATTTTCATTTTTCATTTTTAGGGAGGCATTTACTCTGGTTAGATTTTGGACCTCCTGTTCTAGCACTCCAATTTTTCTTTTCAAATATTTGATTTCTTCAGTAAAGTTTTTTTCCACTTTGGACACTGTAGCTTTGAATTCTAAAACCTTACACAGGCCATAGAATAGTTAAGGACTTTTTAGACTTTTTGTATTACTTGGTCTTCTTTAAATAATTACCTCCTCTCTCAAGGCCATTTTTATCATCAATAAATATACTATATAAAGTCTTCATGGCAAATCATAAGCTAACTCATAAATATGAGGTAGCAACACTATTATTACATCACCATCACCACAAATTTACCATGGCATTGTGTGTTAGGAAGACCTGTGTTCAACTCTTACCTCAGATATTTACTACCTTTAAGACTACTGTCAAGTCATTTGAACTCCGTGCCTCATTTTCCTCAACTATAAAATGAAGAAGTTGGATTAGGTAATTTCCGAGTATCCTTCCAACACTAAATCTATGATCATTCTCATCACTGTTATCTTGTCCTGGTTTTAGCAATAATTGTTATAATGATCATAATAAGATACGAGTTTAAATTAGGTCAACTAATGATTTTTGAACACATCATTCTCATTTTTATTCTAAATGTCTGGGAAAATACTAATAGTCACTCAACACATTAATCATTTGAAAAACATGATTTTAGAAAGCCTTGCTCATTGAGGGGCATATAACTTTAATTATTTTACTCTATATCAGTTATCAATTCAATTATTCTGAAGGATAGACTTTGTATACAAAAATAATCTTAAGTGTTAAAGATGTAGTTAAGACATGTTCTTATTTATATAATTATATCAAATCATATAAAGTTGTGTATACTTTTTGCTGCCATTGCTTTTTGTAGGTTATTAATTCTTCCCCTTGTTACTTAGCTTCTCCTCTAACATAATAGTGCTTTTTTTGTGATATCCTTAAAACATGATGACTTTTCCTTGTTACAACTTTCTACTTATTAGCTCTAAGGCAATGTTGATTAAATGGGGAGCTTAATTTCTTTATCCCTGTCTGCTATCATTTAAACATGAAATTATATTTTAGTTCATATTTTCAATGAAATTCTCTCTCAAGGACACACTCTCCTTATACTGATTGAATGATGCATCATTTTTGTCCATTTTAAGTTGTTTTTAGTTTTTAATCAGTTCATACAGATTTAATCTAATTATTCAGAAAATTTAATAAATTTCGTGGTCACCATAAATATTTTAAACACAACTATGAAAAGTACAGAAGAATGTTCTTTATTGTTGGAAAACAGTTAGTAACAAAGATGAGGGTTTTACCTTAGAGCAAATAGAGACATGATTAAGAGTTAAGGATTTTATAACTACTTTTGGCATCCTATAAATCATTAACTAAAGAAAAGGTCTACAAATATCAACACCAGTAGGGCATTGATCTTTCCAAATGTACTGCAGCATTTCTATAAGTAGTTTTTCTTAAGCATACAAATTAAATGAACTAGAAGGAAAAATCAGAGTTGTTGGCAGTACTAAATAGGATTGGAAGTTGTCATATAATTGTTTATTTTTCCTAGCCTTTAAAGGATTCCAGAACGATTCATTTGAAATGATAAAGACATGTTAAATCTGTTGTGTGGTTCGGATACTTCAGGGGTGCATATTTATGAATTGTCTGAGCATTCTTTTCTTGTCAATTAAAATATTCTTTCAATTGATCTTCCTCCATTTAGATCAATGTATTCAGAAAATGCCCTCAGACTTTAATACGTTAATAAAATTAAATCAATTAATTCAGTTAAGTATAACCAATAATAAAAGTGTGAAAGTTAAAGGTATTATGCGTTTATCTAGCATAATGAATTTTGATTTTTTTTGCTGTTAAGTTATGCATTACTTTATGGGATAAAGTTTGAGCAATATACATGAATCAGTACTTCTTTTTCATCTGGAAAGACAAATGGAGGGAGAATTATGTCTATCATCCTTCCCCTAAGAGTGACCATGTATCCTTCAAAGCACAAAGTGGTAAAAGTAGTGGTGAAAATAAATGAAAAAGAATAAATATGCAGAAGGAAGGAAAGTGAAAAAAGAGTCATTTTGTCTTACATTAAAATTGAATAAGCAAGTGAGATTCAAGTCATAGAAAAGATCATCCAAAGAGTCATGATAATAATAATGCTCAGTATGAGGAAAATAACACATATTTGCATAGCACTTCATAATTTTAAAAAATCCTCATACATAACAAAGTCTAATTAATCTTCCCAGTAGCCCTAAAGGGTGGTCAATGAAGCGTTCTCATCCGTCTTTAAAAAAATATTATACTTGATCACTTTCTAATTGTTATCTTTTGTTCTAAATAAATATCTCCCTAAACCCTTTTGAATTATGTGTCTCTGGCATACCTAGGATTAGAGTGATCAACCAGGTCAGATCCCAGGCCATCTGTGTAGGTTACCATCTTAAAACAACATAATGAATTAAATTTACATAGTTAAATCAATTGATTGATAAATTGCAAAGTCATAAATAAATTACTTCTTTTGGTAAAAATAGCTTAAAGATCATGTGCTCCAATACAGAGAGATCATAGAATTATCTTTTTTTAACAAAAGAAATTGATGCTTTTATATTGTCTGAAAATTAATCTGTTGTCTTCATAATGTCAGACCTGAGATGGAAATGTTCAGGCAACGGTTTGAAGATTTTTTTTCAAAAATATCTTTAGTCCATTATGCAGATGTTCTCAACTCTCTAGATGTTTGGCACCATGTTGATAAAGCAGCATGAAACCTGATGAAATTTTTGTTGTCTTATACAGCCTATGTTTATATAACAACAATGGCCCAGTACTAAACATAGTATAATTGGTCATTTTTCACCTAAATAATCCATCCAGATCATTGAACAATTCAATTTAGCTTCAGCATATCTGAATTAATATAATAAATAGACTAACTAGCAATCTGAATTCTACAATGTCTCTATAGCAATTCTATCATTTCTGCTATGTAGGCATAGCCAAAGTGAATGAAGCAATGAGCATAGAATTAGCACTAAACAGACAGTCAAAGGTGTATAATTCCAATTTCAAAGTATCTTTCTTGTTTTTTGGCTCAAACTTTCCATTTTGGCTGTTGAGATTGATCAAATAGGCTAAAGACCTGCCAGATATCCTTTTCATTTTCCTATGCACTATGTGTTCTTTTAAAACTCAATTTGGTATTAATGCAGTTTTGTACAAGAAGTTATTTCTATTTATTGTCTACATTGATCAACCTCATGGAATTATGACAAAAATTTCCATTTTGTTTTACCTGTGTAGACACTGACTTACTAGAAGAAAGAAAACATGAAATTTATTAAAAGTGTAAAGGATGCAGCAGTATATTATAATATATATTAAACACACACACACAAACACACCCCCACACACATAAACAAAGACACATACAATGTTTTCTCTTTAAAAAAAGAAGAAAATAAAGGCTATAGTTACCAGTACATCCAGAGGTTTGCACATGTGTGGTATGTCAACTGAGTTAGGATAACAAATATAACAGTGCTGATTTCATGAAAATATAACTGTGGTGACACAAGGTGAAAAAAATGACTCACAGTTGAGATATCCTTAAATGTGACAGTTTTGAGATTGAGATCATTTTTAGATGATGTAAGGATGTGAGGTAAAGAGATAAAGAACCACTCATAAGGGAAAAGTGAACACCAAATTTACTTGTCAAGCAAATTTGCCTTTTGTTACATATTCTCATGGCTCATGGATGGTAAAAAAATAAATTCAGGGATGAATTGGGTAGAAAATACATTATTTTATAAAAACTGAACAAGAAGAGAGGAGAATCTACTACCAAAATTATATAACATTTTCATAAATAAAAATGCATAACACAAGCAAAAAAAAGATTAATATTCAAGTGCAGAGCCAAGAAGACAGAGTAGAAGCACAAACCTGGCATGGGGTGTGGCTCCAAACAATTCTAATACCTGTAAAAAATGAATCTAAACAAATGTTAAATTTCCATAGCCCACAAATTGACAGAGAGAATTAAATCTGCTGAAGACAGCATGGTGGGCTGAGAAAAAAGGTCTATTGCAGCATTCTGGGAGCTGAGTACTGTCCCGGACGAATTGTGTGGTTCCAGCCCCAGGGCAGCCCCAATCAGTGGTGGTCAGAGCAGACTTCAGGAGAGTGAATAACCAGTAGTCATGGTGGCTACCAGATTTCTCAAATGCCAAAGACAAAGTAAAATGTCAGTGTGGAACTTTATTTTAACAGGAGGTGACACACATACATGGTCCAGCTACTTCTCCCTGGGTAAGACATAGGAGAAGTGCAATGGTTGTGGCACATGGGTTCCTCAAGAGCTCCTGGACTGCAGATCTTAGGGGGACCAAGAGACCATTCAGAGGGTAATCACTCTTGCTTTAACCTGCTTGGATCTAGATTGTGGTCTTGGGTGATGGTCCTGGGGTGGGTGGCCAGTGTGCCAGATCTTGTGGGGACTATTGAGATGGTGCCCTCCTAATAGCTCCAGCAGCTTTGAAAACCACAGTAATTTGGGAGAAAACTTCTGGAAGCATAGTTCTACCATGGCAAAGAACTCAAGGGTTAAGTAATTGGCTGGCAATATGGGTAAGCACAGGAAGCACAAACAGACCACAGAATCCTTTTTTGGGGACAAAAAGGATCAAGACATGTAGCAGGAGGAAGACAGTGAAGTCAGAACTCCTGCATCAAAAGCCTCCAAGAAAAATATGAACTGGTTGCAGGCCATGGAGGAGCTCAAGAAAGATTCTGAAAATCAAATTAGTGAAATGGAGGAAAAACTTGGAAGAGAAATGAGAATGATGCAAGAAAGTCATGAAAAGTGAGTCAACAGCCTGCTAAAGGAGACTAAAAAATATACTGAAGTAAATAACACCTTAAAAAAGACTAACTCAAATGGCAAGAGAGGCCCAAAAAGCCAAGGAGGAGAAGGATGCCTTAAAAAGCCAAAATCATAAGATGGAAAAAGAATTTCAAAAATTTGCTGAAAAGAATAACTCCTTTAAAGTTAGACTGAAGCAATTGGAAGCTAATGATTTTATGAGAAATCAAGATACTATAAAACAGATCCAAACAAATGACTAAATTTAAGGTAATGTGAAATATCTCATTGGAAAAACCACTGACCTGGAAAATAGATCCAGGAGAGATCATTTAAAAATTATTGCACTATCTGAAAGCCATGATAAAAAAAGAAAAACCTAGACCCCGTCTTTCAAGAAATTATCAAGCAAAATTACCCTGATATTCAAGAACCAGAGGGCAAAAAAGAAATTGAAAGAATTCACTTATCTACTCTTTAAAAAGATCCCAAAAAGAAAACTCATAGGAATATTATAGCCAAATTCCAGTGTTCCCAGGGCAAGAAGAAAATACTGCAAGCAGTCAGGAAGAAATAATTTGAGTATTGTGGAAACACAATCAGGATAACACAAGACCTAGCAGCTTCTACATTGAGGAATCAAAAGGGCTTAGAATATGATATTCTGGAGGTCAAAGGATGTAGGACTAAAACCAAGAATCACCTACCCAGCAAAACTGAGTATAATGCTTTAGGGGAAATATGATCATTCAATAAAATAGAGTATTTTCAACCATTCTTGATGAAAAAAAAACAGAGCTGAAATGAAAATTTGACTTTCAAATACAAGAAGCAAGAGAGGCATTAGAAGGTAGACAGGAAAAAGAAATCATAAGGAACTTATTGAAGTTGAACTATTTATATTCCTACATGGAAAAACAATAATTGTGACTCATAAGACTTTTCTCAGTATGAGGATAGTTGAAGGGAATATATATATATATGCATAGAAGGGTGTATGTATATAAAATACATGTGAATGTCGCCATATGTATGTTCATGTATAGGCAGACAGAGGGCACAGGATGAGTTGAATATGAAGGGATGATATCTAAAAAATAAAATTAAGAGGTGGGAGAGGTATATATTGGGAGAAGGAGAAAAGGAGAGATAGATTAGGGTAAATTATCTCATATAAAAGAGGCAAGAGAAAGCTGTTACAATGGAGGGGAAGAGCAGCAAGGTGAAAAGGAATGGGACAACCTTTCTTTCATTAAATTTGGCTTAAGGAAGGAATAATATATACATTCAATTTGGGTATTTTACCCCACAGGAAAATAGGGGAGATAGGGGATATGAGTGGGGAGAATAGAAGGGAGGGCAGATTTGGGGAGACGGTAGTTAGAAGCAAACATTTTTGAAAAAGGGATAAGGTCAAACAAGTACATAGAATAAGTGTGGTATGGGACAGGTTGGAGGTAAATATAGATAGTCTTTCACAATATAACAATTATGGAAATGGTTTGGGTAACTACACATGTACAATCTATTTTGAATTGCCTATCTTTCCAATGGGGGCTGGTGAGGAAGGAAGAAAGGAAAAAGTCTGGAACTCAAAGCTTTAAAAACAATTGTTTAAGAATATTTTTTTTCATCCAACTGTAAAATAAGATAGACAGGCACTGGGGTATAGAAATCCATCTTGCCCTACTAGAAGTTGGGGTGTGATGTGGGAGGATATAAGAGAAAACAGATTGGGGAAAGGTTTATTCAGTTGACTTGCTATTTTGGGGTGGGAGTAGGGGAGAGATGGGTAGAAAAAATTGTAACTCAAAATTTTGTGGAAATGAATGTTGAAAACTAAAAATAAATAAATTAACTTTAAAAAAATAACTCAATGCCTCAAGGAAAGAAAAAAATATTCATATAAGAACAGTATAAATGTGGAAGAAATATATTTCAAAGAAATTTCTCTATGCGTTATTAAACAAAAAGACCATCTCTCTCTAGACTCATGGGAGTCTTTCCAATTTTAGAAATCCTCAAGGAGAAGTATTGGCAACCTAGTCTAACATATACTAGTCCTAGCTGTCAGAAAATTCTTACTCAAGGTTCATCTAAATAAGTTGGTTTGCAGCTTTGATGTCAAATTATACATGTAGACATACAAATAGTTAATTCACGTATATACACATGTATATGTACGTATACAAATCTAGTAAATATAATTAAAATTTGAAGGGATTATTTTGTTCTGTTTTTAATGTATTAAAAATACATGAAGAGACATAAAGTAATGAAAATGAGTGTTTCCACTCTTTTGTGGAGTGGCAGCTAGGTGATACAGTAGATAAAGCACCTGGTGTGGCAAGAAAAAACCTGAATTAAATTGTAGCCTTAGGCACTTACTAGCTGTATGAAAAAGGGCATGTCACAACCCTTGCTTGCCTCAGTTTCTTCATCTCTAAAATCAGACTAATAATAGTACTTATCTCCCAGGATTGTTGTGAGGACCAAATCAGACCGTATTTGTGAATTATTTAGTACAGTTCCTGGCACCTAATAAATTCTAAATAAATGTAATTATTAACTATTATTATTGACCTACTTAGACAAATTACAAGTGACTGACCATCATTTGGGAGAGTGACAGTATTCATAGCCTCAGGTGGCTTGACATTTGCAATGAGAAAACATGATATAGGCTAGTATATATATATATATATATATATATATATATATATATATATATATATATACACACACACACACACAACGTGGGTCCAAAGCACATATTTTAAACTTGGTTGCCACTTATAGTATTTGAAGAATGGTATCATAGATCCTCAATGCCAAAAATTAGATGAAAATTCAGATTCTAGTCTCTTTGAAAATGGGGCCCATGTCTTATACATATTAATATTTCTCACTATGGGGGTTATAGGTGAGGGAAAGGAATTTAATTTGTGAATTTGTTGATATTGAGAATGTATGAATTAAGACAGCTTTCCTCTTCTCATAAATGTATATTTATCACAATTTGCCAAGAACAATGTAATTTAAGGGCTTTATCCAAAAACATAGTAGGTGTCACAGGCTGAATATTTGGAATTTGAATTATTTGCCTAATGGATGAGTCAGACTTATGTATATTCAAAAGAATAAGACCATTTGTGTAACCTTGTGTCTCTATGAAAAGCTGAACAATATCCTTCTGTGAAGAAAGAGATCCAATAACCTCCTGACTGACATTTGGAAGAAGTAGGACCTGGTCCAGAGAAATAAGCTTTTGAAAGGACCTCAAAGGTCTAATTCATTGTTGTTGTTCAGTTGTTTCAGGTGTATTAGATTCTTTTTGACCCAATTTGGGGTTTTATTGGCAAAGATACTGGAATTACTTGTCATTTCTTTCTCCACATCATTTTATGTATGAGAAAACTGAGGCAAACAAGATTAGTTAAGTGACTTGCCCAGAGTCACACAGCTAGTATTTGAAGTCAGATTTGAACTCCAACCCATAGTTGAGCAAAAATGTTCTGCACAACATATCTGAAAAATGGTCATTTTAACTTTGCTGACCTCCAAAAAGATGAACTCCGTATTTGCTGTCAGTTTTTGTTAGAATCAGGGACTTTAAGAAGTATAATTTCATTCATTTCTCCAATACTCACCACTAGAGCTGACCTAGTGAGAAGAACCATCACCAATATTTTTCATATTTGTGGGCACGTATGAATAGGCGCAGCCTCTGAAATATATCCTATTGTAATATTGCAGAACTGAAGGTCAAGGAACAAGAATTTACTTAGTACTTATGAGCCAGGCAGTCTGCTTAATATTATGGAAAAAGCAATAAGTTTGAAGTCTGAAGACCTGGGTTCAGGTTCTGCCTCTATCATTTATTACTTGTGTGACATTGAACAAAACATCAAAGCTTTCTTCCCCTTAGATTTTTTTTAATGTGTAAAAGGTCCCTTTCTAGTTCTTATTCTATAATCTTACACTTATGATCTGTTACTTGGGATAAATGTACCAGAGATATTTAGAGAGCTGGTTTTCAATGGCTATCACCTCCCCACTCAACCATAAACATCTCCTCCTTCTCCTTTTCCTTCCACCCTGACCCATACAGGCAAACCTATCTTTGATGAAACTGAAAAATGGATATTTAAAATAAAAATTCAAAATGCAGAAATGGAAAGGGCTACATAGTTGATCTTGTCCATTTGATAGATAAGAAAACTGGGGCTCTTGGTATTTAAGTAACTTCCTAAAAATCAAATAGCTAGCAAGTGACATCTTCAAAGAAGAATTTTGAGGAAACTGATTTGTCTCTATGAATTTACTCCTTTGTTGCCAAGTGAAGTTCAAGGGAAAGAGGAATTATACTCATAAAGACACTAAGCTATTTATATACAATTATATGTATGTGTTTTCTCCTCATGAAAATTTCTTGATGAAGGAACTGCTTCATTTTGATCTTTATATCTCTTCTACCTAACACAGTGACTGCCCTGTGGAAGGTGATTTTGATTGATTTGACAGAGATAGTGTAATGTGGTGAAAAAATATGGATTTTGAATCATTTGAAAATTATATTGATCACTTTCTATGCATATGAAGTGTGAGGGAAAATAATGGGATAGTTTGTGTCAGTTAGATAAAACATTGATCTTATTTCTTTCTATATATATGGTAGACTTGACCTTTGAAAATCACTATTATTAAGAAAAAACAGGGCTTCCACATGAGTAGCCCCTATTCAAGACTATAGAAAATTAAATGTTCCTCCTAAAATATGGGATGATATAATACAAAAAATAAATGTAGAACATAAAATCAGAGAGAGAAGAGGGAAAGAAAGGGGCTTATGAGAGAGATGAGGGAGAGATATGAAGGTAAAATATAGCAGCATTTGGCCATTAATTGGATAATGGTGTGTAAATGAGAATGATTAGATGAAGATGTAATAGCAATGAAATTTAAAGATCCCATTGCTAACAGGTACTTAGCACTTAGTGTGAAGCTACTTACACAAATCCTCTGTTAAGAAACAGGAAATATGAACCCCTGTTGCTGACATAACAGAAAGGGGGCTGAACAGGGAGGAGCTAATACCATATATAAGGAAAAGCTACAGCTGGGAGAGCCAGAACTTCTTGGGGCAAGCGTCATGGAGGCAGAGAAACTACTGCTGGAGAGAGAGAGAGAGAGAGAGAGAGAGAGAGAGAGAGAGAGAGAGAGAGAGAGAGAGAGAGAGAGAGAGAGAGAGAGAGAGAGAGAGAAACAGAGAGAGAGAAACAGAGAGAGAGAAACAGAGAGAAACAGAGAGACAGAGAATTTCTCTTGGTGAGCATTTGGAGTTTGGGCTGCTACTGCTGGACTGAACTGAGAATTGAGAAGAACTGAGAAGAGAACTGAGAACTAATACAGAACTTGGACTTGTGGTCCCAAAACTCAAACTTGTAGTGTCAGAACTCAGACTTGTGGTGCCAAAACTTGAACTTGTGGCAAAACTTAAACTTGTGGTGGTAGAGCTCCTTCTGAGAGCCACCCAGTCTCCTGCTGGGAGCTTCCAAGAACCAGCTGGAACTGCCTAAGATTTCTGAGGGCTAACTGGAGCTGCATGACAGTGGTGTCAGTACTTTGCCTATTTTGAACCCATGTTAATTTCACAAGCAGACAGTGAATTGAGATGATAGTGCTGACAATGTGTGTGAATATTGTTGTAATTCTGTTGTGACTTTGTCAAGTTTTCTCTTCCCAGGAACAGAGACTGTGAAGGACCTGAGGCTGATTGGATACTGTGAGCTTCAATGTGGAGCAGGAACTGCATGAAGAGCTGGACAAGGAACTAGGAGCTGTCTACCTTTGAACTCAAGTAACGGTTAAATTTGGGAAGGGATTGGGACCATGGAAGAGGAACCATGCAAACTGAGAGCCTGCCTTGAGCCAAGATGAAAAGACCTCTCTGTGGATATTGAGTAGTTACTGATGAAATTGTAACTTACTTGTGGCCTAAGGGTGGATGGCCTTTGTACTTTCCCCCATCCCTTAAGAGGTTACCAAGTAGTGACTGTAGAAATTGTAATTTAATTTCACCCCATTGGTGGAGGACTTTGAATTTTGTACTTTGTGACTGAATTAAAGACTTTGTGATTGACTAAATGAATGTACTTTGTTTACAACTATGGGACTACTTTGGTGGAAACTATGGGGCCATTTTAGGATAAGCTGGGAAGTTATATCATTCTGAATGCTGTGCTTTTAGTTTTCTGTGAATATTTTGCTCTGATTTATTACTGAATAGAGAGCTTGCTATACTATATAACCAGAACCTTGAAAGTAGCCCTCAAGAAAGCTGCTCATGTTTAGCTTTACAGAAGATAATTCCAAAGCTGTGAACCTGATTGACTGAGAAAATGGCTGTGCCCTTGATAGTAATAGAGAAATTAGAGAGAGAGGAGGGGAGAAGAAAAAAGATAATAAGTTCAGTTTTGGACCTCTTAAATTGATAAACAGAAAAAAAGAAGTAAAGTGCAAAATTAGAGGAAGGGTAAAAAATGGGAGTTAGGACTTCAGGCTGGGACAAAGAGAAAATGTGGAAAGAAAGATTACTTAAACTCTAGTAAATAAAAGTATAACAATAGAAATAAGTGAAGAGAAAGTATAGTGTTACAGAGGAAAAGAAAAAAACAGATTTTAGTTCAGAAAAACAGACAAATGAAGGAAAATATAAACACAACTCATAATTTTAAATAGGAATGAATTAAACAACTCAATAAAATTAAATAGAGTGACAGACTGTATAAGAAATAATAAATGCCACAATCTGTTGCTTACAAGAAGCATGCCTAAAAAGCAAAGACTTATACAGCATTGAAATGAAGAGTGAAACCAGTTGTATTATGCATCAGGTGAATCCAAAAAGCAGTAATTGCAGTCATGATATCAGATAAGACAACTATAGCAGATGAACCATCATCAATGTGTGTTTTTATAAGACTGTAAGATTATATATTAGCTTAAAAATGAATCATATATCATAACAAACAAGAAATCAAGAAATAAATCTTATCAACAAATGAGGTGCATTCTCCCACAGGTTGCCACATCATCTACAGAGAAAGAATGTTCAGAGATATGGTATGCTTAGGTACCATGAATGTAGGGCATATATAAGAGTTTCATATGTGCCTAGTGAATTTGTATATGAAGATACATTTTCCAAGCACCTTTATGGTACATGGGTAGGGTAGCTCATACCTATAATGATTTAGTGTTGTTTATTTGCTCTGCTACTCTTTGTTTTATGTACATTGTAATGCTTCCACTGAGTATGTTGCTCCTTTTATTTTCATAACCATTTGGGGGCTCTTCTATGACTACCATCTCAATGTCATCTCTTTAAGGCTGTTTCATATTCACCTCAACTCCTATCAGAGTACAGTAACTAAATGGTTTATCACTGATAAGGAGAGACAGCCAGCCCTATTGTAACTGTAAGAGACTGAGTCATCAATGGTCAGCTAAGGGGTTGAGAAAAAAACAACAACAACTAGATAGTGATTCTAGGATGATTCCCTTCTTTCTTATCCCCTCTTTCCCCTCTCCTGTCCTCCCTTCTCCTCCCTCTGAATGATACAGAAATTTCTAATATTTATATCTTCAATCCCATTTCTCCATTCCTATTTTCACCAAGTGTCTTTTGAACAAGTCAAATTCTATAACAATAGGCATTCCAAACTCAACATGCTTGAAACAGAACTCATTATCTTTCCCATAAAACTATTTACCATTCTGCACTGTCATATTACTCTCTCATCCTCACAATCACTCAGGCCTGCAGCCTCAATGTCACACTCAATTCCTTACTCACTCATACTATATATCTAATCCATAATCAGATATTATGGTTGCTACTTCCACAAAATCTCTTGTGTACATCCTTTTCTCTTCTCCCATCAAGCCACAACTCTAATCTAAATTCTCATCACCCGTTAGATAGTCTGGATTACAGAAATAATTTCTCTCTTCCTACAGTTTCTCTGTACTACACCAAGCTTAGTATAGTGCCTGGAAGATAATAATACATAATAAGTGCTAAATACAGGTCAGCTATCATCATCATCACTATCATCATCATCATCATCATCACATCATCATCATCATCAATTATCTTATACTCATCAGCCAATTTTTGAGTAGCATAATTTAGATCATTTCACTCTTCTGTTTCACGAATTCCAATGACTCTTTATTACCTCCAAGGTCAAATGTAATGTAGTATTTGACATCTAAAGCTCTTCATAACATAACCATTTTCCACTTTCTCTTTTTCTCTGTATATTACTTTTCTCTATAAAATCTATAATCAGTTATATTAACTTATTTGTATTTTCTTGAAAATGATGCTCCATCTACTATCTCTATGCCTGTTTTTTTTTT
>JAQQSW010008478.1:0-13463 GCA_028646575.1 Pseudocheirus occidentalis
TATCAGGGCAATTTTCCTTGAGAATTTCTTGAAGGATACTTTCTAGGTACTTTTTTTGATCATGGCTTTCAGGTAGTCCAATAATTTTTAAATTGTCTCTCCTGGATCTATTTTCCAGGTCAGTGGTTTTTTTCAAGGAGATATTTCACATTGGCTTCTATTTTTTCATTTGTTTGGATCTGTTTAATAGTATCTTGATTTCTCATAAAGTCATTTGTTTCTGTTTGCTGCACTCTAATTTTGAATGAATTATTCTTTTCAGAAAGCTTTTGAAATTCTTTTTCCATCTGGCAAATTTGACTTTTTAAGGTATTTTTCTCCTCATTGGCTTTTTGGGTCTCTTTTGCCATTTGAGTTTATCTATTTTTTAAGGTGTTATTTTCTTCAGTCAGGTTGTTGACTCTCTTTTCATGATTTTCTTACATCATTCCTCATTTCTCACACCAATTTTTCCTCCACTTCTCTCATTTGGTTTTCAAAGTCCTTTTTAAGCTGATGTATGGCTTGTAGGCAGTCTTCATGTTTCTTGGAAGCTTTTGGTGAGGGAGTTCTGGTTATGTTGTCTTCCTCCCATTCCATGCTTTGATCCTTTTGGTCCCCAAAGAAGCAACCTAAAATTCCATTGCTGTTCTTGCTTTGTTTCCTTTGCCTGCTCCTGTTAGCCAGTCAATTACTTGATTTTTTTTTTAGCTCTGTGGAACTCTGCTTCCAAAGGGGAGAGCTCTGTCCCCAATTGCTGGGATTTTCGCCACTTCCGGAGCTATTAAGAGGCCGATGTAGCCCCCACCAGCTTTGGCTCACCAAAAATGCACCCCAGGACCACCACCCAAGACTGCAATCCTGATCCAGGCCGCTCAACGCAAGAGCTCTTAACTTCTGAATGATTGCTTGGACCTCCTGCAATTTTGCAGGTGGGGAGCTCTGACACAGCCACATGGAGGCAGCTGCAGGGCTGCCACTTCTGCTGCTTTCTTGCCCTAGAGGCAGTTTGGCTGGACTGCTTTTCTCCCCCAAAGTTAGCTGAGTTCAACTGACCTTTCACTTTGTCCATGTTTCTTATTGTTTAGTAATTCTGGAAACTGCCACAGCTGCCACTGATCCACTCTTCTGAAGGCTCCAGCTGGAGCTCATCCTGGCTGCCTTGGGGCCAAGCCAGGGTTTCAGGCTGGGCTGGTTTTGGCTCTCAGCATTCTGTGATGAGCCCTTCTTGCCAAGCTGCCTTCAGCGGGAGATGTGTTTCTCTGTATTTTTGTGAGTTTTGGAGCCCTAAAATTTTTTAGTCATATTCTATGGGTATTTGAGGTGGCCGTGGGGGAACTGAGGAACCTTGTTGCTTCTATGTCACCATCTTGGCTCCGCCCCCCCCAAGAACTTTTCTTTTCATTATCAAACTGCTCCTTTCCCAGTTTTGCTTAATATATAGTATACAAAGCCTTCCCCAACCTAACTAACCTTTACTCACACTATACCCTGGATCAATTTCTTTTCAACAAGCTAACCTAATTAACTTCCCACACACATGATTCACCTTTTAGCCTTTGAGCCATCCATATGCCATAGCTGCAGCCTGAAATGAAATATACCTTCCTCTCTTCCAAACTGAGTATTTTCCTTCTTTGAGCATCCTATTCCTGACTCAAGTTCTTCATAAAATTAGTCAATCAACGAGGTTCGTTGGACACTGGCAAATTATGAGTCCTGAAGGAGAAATTCAACGACAAATTTCCCTTGTCCTTGAAGAGGATATCTGGAGTGAATCCATATGCTTCTGAAACATCAAAATACTAACAAGTGCAAACTTGACATACGTTTGGAACTTTATAAGTATTTGGGGATGTTGATACAAATCAAGTGATAGAGATTAATCCTACCTGACTTAGCAAAGCAACCTGAGGGACCACAGGAGACAGTATGTGCCAGACAAGTCAAACCACTGTTATCACCTCATCTGCCACTTCCCTTCAGACTTTGATACAGAGGCCAAGAGCCCTGAGCTGTGCCCAATAGTCTACAGCCTGGCGTCTGGAACCATCATTTAAGGAAATAGCTGCTCTGGAGGGGAGACTCACCTTCTTTGATACTGTTATCACCAGCCTCTGACCACCTACCACCAATGAAGAAGTAAGCCTAAGAGTCCTAGGAAAAGAATCGTCCTCTCTCTCAGACCACTGGTCCTGCTAGAAAGGCCAGGCCAAAACCATCATCCAGGGAAACAACCCTAGTGGAGATCAGCAACCATAGACACCAAAGACTCAGTAATGGAAGTTTTCCCCACCAAAGTCTTTGTGTCACCATCAGAACGTTCAACATCAGAAAAGGATATGATTTTGTTAGAGGAAATGACATTAAAGATGTGTTACCATCATCTTTGCTTCTGCACTCTGAGAATTGGACTTTTCCCTGTGGTTTACAACTGAAACCTCTTCTATGTATCATCTCCCACTGTTAGAATGTTCACTTCTTCAGAATAGGAACAGTTTCTGCTTTTCTATTTGTGTTCCTGGCTTTTAGTGCAGTACTTTGAAGAGAGTCTTAATAAATACTTTTTTCATTCATGAAGTCACACCAGTCATTACATTCAAACTGAAAGCATTTGTGTATATGCCTATTCACATGTAGCTCATGCACCTGTTTCTGTCGTGTGTTATATATGTATGTATGTATGTAAATACACATACTTGTGTCGATCCTAGCTGTCTCATCAGATTATAAATTTTTCAAAGATAAGAATTATAACTTATTTCCTACAGTTCTCTTCTTGGTTCTATCTACATTGTGAGAGGGCTCATAAATGTTGATTATATATATATATATATATATATATATATCCATGTGTAAATAGATCATTGTAATCATTGTACATTGTATAACCAGACAAGTTTAACTTCATCTCAATTTCTTGGATGTTTCAGAATATCTTTCAAATGCTTTGGATACAGCCACCACAAAATATGCCGTGGCTTTTCCCCTTATTTTAAAATCCATACTTATTTTTAAGAGAAATATGATCCATGTGTTTCTAATTCATTTACACTTAAAACATCAAAATGTTTTTTTTGTAAGAGTTATTTGGTGCCCTATAATTGTTTTTTGACCTTTTTATAAGCCATTTAAGTCCTTTTTTATTGAACAGGAAAGTCACCAACAAATTCAAACCCCACAAGTTTCATTTGAAAATTATAACCCACAGAATTCAAGTTCACTTTCAAACTTGGCAAAACATACCCTTTCAAGGTTCTTCCTAACTCTTTTATTCTGTGATCTCCCATTTTTTTATTCCTTTTTCGTTTCAGACATCAATTATGTTTCTTAAAAAGTCAGATATTTATATTTTGATGTATTTTCAGCCTAAGATATATAATGTAGCACCTTCATTAGAGTCTTAAACAAAATGTAAAATCATTGACCTATAGAAGTGAGTCCTTGATGTTAGCCAGTTCTCTCTGATCTTCAGAAATAAAATCGAATAACTTAAGTGGGACTCATTAGTAAGTCTTGAGTAGGTGCATTCCTATTTCTAACTTCTGTTATGATCTCCTAAGTATCCTACTTCATAAGGTACCATGCACATGCAGAAGCATTAACAAATGCTTCTTTCAGAATAATTATGATTACTTAACACATAGCCAGTCGCTGTGGCAAGAACAGTCCTTTACAGGAACATATGTAGTACATGGTGACCATAATTTAACTTGTTGCTAAAGAGATGATTGAGTTTTTCATGAAGCAATTAGAATGTTCGTGTTGTTAATACAGTTTACATGCTCTTTTTCATTTGCAGTACAAATTACATGCATGAAGAGAAATGATGTTTATCAGTATTTACATGGAATCATTTTCTTCCTCTCTCAGTGTCCTCATCTGATTTGAGAAGTCTGATCAAGTTAAGCTAATTCAGCGTTAAGAAACCAACTTAGGCCCTGTGTTGTAAAGTCTATCTCAATACAAAAAAAAAAGAGTCATGTGCTTAGGATGATTTGTAGCAAATATTATGAGGGCATGGCATGTGCGTATGTGTTATGCATAAATTACACGGTTCCTCGACCATTTGGTAGGTCATGGTTGCTGCTTTTCTGAGAAGTGAAAAATCAGCCAGTGTGTTGTACTATACTGTCAGGGTCTGTTATCTGAGGTAAAATGATTGCTTCTAAGACATTTTTATGTGTCCACATGAGTGGCCACACATTGAGGGATCATTTTCATTTTCTGTCAAGATAGAAACCATTACCAATTTGTTATGTTTTCTTTTACTTGGCAAACTTTTCCCTTCACATTTTTGGCTGAGCTGCTTTATTGGCATGGAGTACAACAGACATTTGGGTACTATTCAGCAGCATTCTACTTTTTATGCAAGAAAAAAAGAGAGAGTCTAGAGGAGAAAAAGAAGAAAAAGAAATATGATTCTATTGTAAACAGTGTGTATGGTGCTTGATAATTATTACCAGATTTCACTGTGTAACAAGGCATTTGAGGAAGTGTTATTAGGATATCTAAGCAGAAGCACATGATAGAAAATTTTAAGTAAAAAATTTCTAAGATTCCTTCTTGGGAGAGACGGTGCCAGTATTTGGTGGCAGTAACTGGCAATGGACTGTCAAGCAGCTGTGTTAGGCCTCATTGCCACTCTGCTCCTTGGGTCCCACAGCATCACATACTGGAATGGCTGGAGAATCCTTCCCTAAGTTTGGAATTTACAAAACTGATTAGACACATGTCAGAAGGCTACAGCCAAGAGACTCATATGACTGTGTGGATGAAGTCCATATGCCAGTTTGTGTTTGGTTAGATAAAGCTTGGTTAGCCCTGAAAAGGCTCTGAGGTTGTGTCTGACAGCAAATTGGAGAGCTTTATTAAAAAGAAAGCCACCTGCTCCTTACACAACAAAATGGGCATTTCCGAGAGTGGATGTTAGAGAGTATCCAATGTCATTCAGCAATTCGTAACATACTAAGTTTCTTATAAAGGAACACAAAGAAATAAAACAGAATGTAGCAGCCAAAAGAGACTTTGAAGGAAAGTATTGACTTTTTTAAGCCATACTGTTATCATCATTATGAAGATTTGTGAAAAGTACTCACCTTTCCTTTCATTCACTTGATTTTTTTTTTTGAATAATGAGACATGAAGTCCAGGTGATTAATGTAAACCCTAAGCTATTTACATGCCGCTCCCCAAAGAAACCATTCAAAGATTTCAGACCCTTTTAGTAACTAACTATCCAACATCAGACATAGGAAGAAACTAAATGGGGAAGACTATTCAGACAACTCTAAAATTTTGAAAAACCTTACATTTAGTCACTAAATGATGTTTTCAGTGTTATTCATTTTAATGACACCATAAGCTGAGTGGTAATGTTAATTTTAAAAGTCTCCACAGAATTTTCTAATGCCTGTCAATTGGAGTGATCCACTTCTTCACAATAAACATAATTGCTGATAGTATCAAATTGACTATTTATAGAAAAAACATTTAGGAAGAAAAAAGCTGAAAGATGATAGAGAAGGCTTAGACATTCTTAACCATTCACCATATTGCTTCATCACAGGTTTCTTTCCATATTTTTAAATTACATTTGACCTGAAAATGTGTAGCTTAAATCTATGTTAAAATTGTTATGGGAGTAATGTCTCTTGTCTGAGTTCATGTGATAGCTAAGTGCTAGGTTTTATTATTGTGCTCAAGCATAGATATGTTTAAGCCTTAAGAGAAAACAATAAACCTGACCAATCATTAGGATTCTAACAAGACCTTTTTATAGGCAAAATTACATCAAGACAGAGAAATAATTATTTTACCTATTGCAATCTTGTTCATTCCTCTTAGGCCACAAAAGTTACAGAAAAGACAGACCCATAATCCCATGCTTCCTAGCAGCCATACTTTCATACATAAACAAACCTAGTTAAACAGATTTTATAAGTAAACTAAGTCAGGTTACAGATTAAAACTACACTTAGAGTGTTCACAAACAGGCTGATTGAGAGAAGATTTACACATCACCAAAGAATCAGAAACTGTTGAGATTCTTCCTTTGGCTTCTTATCTAGGGAATGGTTAAGGCTTTAGCTAAATTTCCACACCCCAAAAGACAAGTTTTGGTCAGGTGAGGTTAATATTAACAGAAGACAGGCTTTCAGTTAACCAAAAGTTGCAGAAGGAATGGTCGTGAGCCCCATGTAGTAAAAATTAGTAAAAATGTGAAACAATGAAGTATATAGTTAGTTCTGTGCATTTATATTCTTTCTCAAAGTCAGATTGAAGATTTCCCCCCCTGTAGTGTAGATAGTAGAAATAATTCGTGAAAATTATTTTTAAAAAAACAACTTGAATTTGAGAAATTACCCAAAGTAAATATCATTTTAAAGAGTTGTCTCTGGGTGGCTAGGTGGCGCAGTGAATAGAACACTGGCCCTGGAGTCAGGACAACCTGAGTTCAAATCCAGCCTCAGATGCTTAACACTTACTAGTCATATGACCTTGGGCAAGTCACTTAACCCTAATTGCCCTGCCCTCCAAAAAAAGCCAAAAAAAAAAAAAAGAGTTGTCTCAGGTGAGGTTAAGATTATAGGTATTAATCAAGGAATCTCATTAGGGAAAGACAATACCCTCTTGGAACAAATATTTTGCCATTGTAAACTCTTGGAAAATGGAAATAGCATATAGTTTTCCTTCTGTTTTTAATAATTCTTATTCCATATCCAGCATGCCCCTCCTCTCAGTGCCTAATCAGTGAATTAGAACAATTAATATAGTATATATGCCCTTGCATTGTAACTGTGAGTTTTCTCTATTTTGTGACAACTTTTATACTCATGGCCTGGTTTTTCAAATTTTACTACTCTATCTTGATTTTTTTTTACTAGTCAGCAATATCTGCCATTCAACCAACTTATCTGTGCCAGAGGTTTGGAGGGCCTAACTGGGATAGAACACTGGTGCCAATATTTTGGATTTGGCACTGAGAAATCTTAAAGCCTTTCATTAGAGTTAACATAGTAATCTTGTGCTTATTATTCATAATTTTATAGAAGCAACAAGTACAAGGAGTTGAAGTGAATGTGCCACATCACCCTGAGCACTAAGGCTTAATAGTGCAGATGGAAAAAGAATATTGAATCCTGGATAGGCTCAGACCACAATATAAGATATCATTAGAGGCCATGGCCTTGTCCCATTGCAAATACTGGCAGAGCATTAAACACTTATCTTTTACATGTAGCACTTAGTATAACTTGTGTGTGGTACAGAAGTTCATTGTGTGACATGTGCTATGACAAAAAAACCAAACATTTCATTTTAATTCTAGTTTCCACCTCAGTAAAATGTTCCACTGCCCAGCGGGAGTAATAGGATGGTCTACAGAACATAAACTCCAGTAGTGAGAGTGGAGACAGCAGGGCAGCCGCTACGAGTTAACTAGGTCAACATCAAATGGAGTCAGAAGACCTGGGATCCAGTCCCAACTTTCCCCTGACCTCAGGAAAGTCATCTAACTTTTCTAGGCTTTGCTTTCCTCATCTATAAAGTGAAGGTGTTCCGGTAAATTATCTCTAAGGCCTGTTACAATTCTGAGATTCTCCTAGGAGAAAGAACATCTTTGCACATAGCACTTAGTAGAGTTTTTCAAGTGACTGTGAGGACCTGTGTCCTTCCCAAAGTAAGCTTAGAAGCCCTGGCCTAGTTCAGCACAGGACTAGGAAGCTTAATCCTGGTCCCACTGTACTTAAGGAGCAGTGAAGGGAACTCAAATAAAGCTCTTTCTCAAATGTTCTTAATCAGTCCGTCCTGATCTGGTATTCTTACAGTTACCCTGACCTGGGCCTTCATCAGTATCCTTATTTTCCATCAAATATCACATTTGCTGTTTCAGAATGGTCAGAATGGCACTTTCTCATCATTCAGTGCTCTAAGCCTGGCATTGTATGACTTGCCATTGTTTGGCATTCACACAAATGCTAGCATCAGTTAATATCTCCATCTTTGGGGGTTGGGATTTTTTTATGTCAATAGTTAATATTACCATAGTACAAAATACAAATACTAGGTAGTTTTTTTACTCATGTTTTCATTAAGGATAGACTTGAAAAATACATAAATTGTTTTTATAAAGGCTTATATGAGGAGCTCATGGTCCATTTGGGGAGACAGATTTCACAAAAGTGAAACAATTAGGTAACAGTACAGGGAGGCAATGTAGTAGAGAAGGTAAAGGTTTGAACTTCACATCAGGAAGACCTGGATTTGAATCCCACCTCAGATACTTAGCAGATGTCTGACCCTGGGCAAATCACTTAACATCCATCTACCTCATTTTTCCTCATCTGTAAAATGGGCTATACTAGCACATATTTCACAGAATTGTGCGCACCAAATCAAATAACATGTAAAACATGTATAAAACCTTAAAACCCTGTCTATTTGTTGACTTTTGACCAAGATGACCAGCACTGCTGCCTTTGAAATGTGTATCAGTCTGACTGAAATCAGAGGTGAGACAGCTGTGGTAGAGTAGAAGATGCATTGCCTTGCCTTGGGGGAAAAACAACTTGCAGGGTTTTTTTGTATTTTTATATATACCTCAATATGTACATGTTGTCCCTCCTTCCCCCAATAAAACATAAGTTCCTTGAAGGTAGAGATTGTTTCATTTCTCTCTTTTTATCCCCAGTGCTTGTTGATTTAATATTAGTAATAATTATTATAAATATTATAATTAATATAAAATTAGCATCATGGGGTAGAAAGGAATCAAGGATATCTAAATTCTAATAAAGTATAGAATCAGACTTCTGAAAGGTCATAATTTGGAGGAGGCAAAAGTTATGCTGAATACTTCATGTCAAATCCTTCATGGAAGATGTAGCGTATAAATGATGAATAACAGACTAATGGGGAAGAAGCTGTGTGAACCAGAATGAGTAAAATTTTTAAAATAGTAGGGAACCCAGTTGCAATAAATATTGAGGCACAAGGCTTCTGTAAATGTAGTAGATTTCTTATAGGGAGTAGCATGAGAAAAAGTAGGAAAGGTGAACAAAGTTTGGACGTGATCCCACTAGCAGTACAGAGCCATCCGAAGGCAGGGAAAGGGGATAAGCATTTGTATTGATGCTGACCATGTTCCAGACACTGTGCTAAGCACTTGAAAAATAGCTCATTTGATCCTCATAACAACTTAGAGGGAGATGCTGTTATTATCTTGATTTTAAAGTAAGTAAAACTGAGGAAAACAGGTTTTGTTGTTATTATTTACTTTTTTAAGTGACTTGCCCAGAGTCTCAAGGCTAGTAAAACCCAAGTCTTCCAGAGCTGTCACTTTGTGTCACCAAGGGCAGTGGCATTCCAGAACTTTACTTAAGAAGGACTGATGTGGAAAGGTAAACTAGAAGAGAGGAAATAGGCTAGATGCTGAGGAATGTGTAATGCAGAGGAGATGGAACTGGATTTGTAGCCAGAGAACTTAGGTTTGAAACCTGGCTCAGTCATTTGCAACCTTAAGCAAAACACTTTGTATCTATTGGCCTCAGTTTCTTCATCTTTAAAAGAAAGGATTCAGAGAATATGACCTGCTTTGCCTTCCAGATGGGATCCTATGAAAATCAGTATATGGGTTGGCAGTTACTAATCTCTTCCCAGCTAGCATTTTTCCCCCACCCCTTTAGAATATTCCTTCTTTCACGTATCTTAAAAATCTGACCCTAGGTTCTTTAAAAATCATGTCACCTTCAACACAAATTTTCCTCTGGGCATCTACTCAGATTCAGCCCCATTTCCCCCATGTCATTTCTTTTGGTATCATGACTTTCTACAGCACATTAACCACCAAGGCAGAAGCCAAATATGATAGTTCCACTGCAACCAGTTAGGAAATTAAATGACTATAGTAACACTGGCAGACCCATTCCATTACACTTCTGTTCCTTCTGCATTCTTAGTTTATTGGGGTCTCATACCCTTGATAAAAATAGGAGGAAGGAACAGGAAGGCTTTCACAGATAATTTTCTACAACAGATGAATTCTTTATAGAAATACAGTGCACTAAGAGGTTTGGAGAATAAGCGTTTCAAAAAAAATTATTGCTTGTCATTTGCTTTTTAAAATTTGACTTGGTAGAACAAAGTGTATTTCCTAAGAATTCTCCTCCAGCAAGGTATTTTACTATGTTCAAATCACAAAAGATCCCTTGATAGATACAGTCAAAAAGATAACATCATTCATAGCTGTCCCCTAATAATCAGTACTAAGAAGCATATAAAATAAGTAGGTATATGTTAGCTGAAGGAACTCACTACCTCTTTTAGAAGGTCTACATAGAAGGTTGCTAAATAGATGGTCAAATTCTCCATAATCTTGTATTTTCAGATGACAGCGTGTTTATTATATCAAACCCTGTAATAAACACTAGAAGGTTTACTCAGTGAAATCTATCACCGTTCAGAAGAGATGAGCCTCTTAATAACACAGAAAAAAACAAGTGAATGAAAAATACATATTGCCTAGATGATGACGTGAAGTTGGATAGATAGTGCAGTGAGTTAATCCGTCTGTACATATATCCAAAACAGGAATTGCAGATGGGCAGTGAACTAGACCCAAAATTGAATAGGAGGGGGAGAACAGAATGGCTTTCATTTGGAAAATTTTGTAGTACATAACAATCTTAAGCTACTTCCAAGTCCATCATTTTTACGGTAATATTTTCCTGGTAGTGCCATGTGGCTGCAAAACATATAACATAAATCTGACAATGCATGCATGCATGCATGCATGATGAATGAATGAATGAGCATCTATTAAGGATTCAGGGCAAGCACTACAGTCTAATAGGGAGAAGAAGCACATAAAGGAGAAATGTGGCGAGAGGTGTTTTGATTTGAAAAGTAAATAGAAGGGCATGCCCTTTCCATTAGGAATGGCAGTATCAATTAGATTGTGGTTATAGAACTGGCAAGTTTGGAAGGAAGTATAGAATACATGTGATGGCAGGTACAAAGATGGCTGTGATTAAAGTAAAGCATTAGGGTAACTAAGTGGTGCAATGGATAGAACACTGGGCTTGAAATGAGGAAGATTCATCTTCGTGAATTCAAATCTGGCCTCAAACACTTAACTAGCTATGTGACCCTGAGCAAGTCGCAACCCTGTTTGCCTCAATTTCCTCATCTGCAAAAACAAAACGAGAGAAGGAAATGGCAAACCACTCCTCTGTCTTTGCCAAGAACACCCCAAATGGGGTTATGAAGAGTTGGATGCAACTGAAGACAATGGAACAACAAGAAAGTGAAACGTTGCTGAGGCCAGCATGATATAGTGGGCTAGGGAAGGTATTCACCCATCAGGACTCAGGGTGCAGGTTAAGCCTTCCAGGTACCACCTTTTGTCCGTAGGGAGCTATAGAAAGGCAGCATACAAGGAAACTGAAAATTTCAGGTGACCCAAAGGACCCAAAGACACATGATGGTTAAAAATCAGGTTGTCATATTAGCAGTGATGGCTTATGTACAAGAAGTGTCATATTAGAATAGTGGTGTTGTAGGTCAGTTTTACATGTCACACCTGGAGTACTTCAGGAGCCTCCTAACTGATATCTTACCTCTGGTTCCTTCCTGTAACAAGTTCTTCTAACACATGCCCTTCCAGCAAGGGCATGTATAACTAGAAAAGGTGAACCAGTTACTTAACAGGAGTGAATGTAACAGACAAATAGTTCAGGTTTTGCATTGGTAGCCACAACAATGATAAAAGAGCCAGAGAAAATTTTAACTTACATCTGGAGCGTTGCTATATCCTCTGTGGAAGATTTATGGAAAGGCACAGACAAGAATCATGTAAGATAGAAAGGTGTAAATTGGTTGTGGTCTGCAGTCTGCAGTGATAAAGAAAGTACACACATTGGAGGGGGGCAGGGCAGAGCCGAGATGGCAGGGTAGAAGCAGCAAAGTTTTGCAGCTCCCACACAGCCACCTTAAATACACAGAAAATACGACTCTAAACAAATTTTAGGTCTCCAAAACTCACAAAAATACAGAAAACATTTCTCTGGCTGAAGGCAGCTTGGCAGGTGGGGCTCATTGAGATAGGCTGGGAGCTGAGGCCAGCCCAGGTGGAAACCACGGCCTGGCCCCAGGGCGATTGGGAGAAGCCGCAGCTGGAGTCTACAATAGATTGGATTGGTGGTACCTGGCTCAATCTCCACACTTATCAAGACAGAAGAAACAAGGCTAAGAGAAAGGTCAGTGGAATTCAAGCTAAATCTTTTGGGAAAAAAGCGGTCTGCCTGAACTGTCCCTAGGGCAAGAAAGCAGCCCAAACCGTCCTGCAGATAGCGGGGGGGGGGGGGGGGGGAAGCAATTGGTCAAAGGTCAAGGGCTCTTGTGTTAAGTGGCCTGGATCCAGATCCTGGTCTTGAGTGGAGGTCCTGGGATATGCTTTCAGTGAGCTAAAGCTGCATCACCCCCCTAATAGCTCTGGCAGCTGTGAAGACCCCAGCAATTTGGGACAGAGCTTTCTCCCCTGGAAGCAGAGTTCCACAGAGATAAAAAATCAAGCAATTAATTGACTGGCCAACATGGGGAGAAGGAAGCAAACTAAGAACAGCAATAAAACTCTACAATCCTTTTATGGGGACAAAAAGGATCAAAGCATGGAACAGGAGGAAGACAACACAGTCAGAACTCCCACACCAAATGCTTCCAAGAAACATGAAGATTGCCTACAAGCCATAGATCGACTTAAAAAAGACTTTGAAAACCAAATAAGAAAAGTGGAGGAAAAATTGGGAAGAGAAATGAGAATGATGCAAGAAAGAATCAACAACCTGACTGAAGAGAATAACACCTTAAAAAACAGATTAACTCAAATGGCAAAAGAGACCCAAAAAGCCAATGAGGAGAATGCCTTAAAAAGTCGAATTTGCCAGATGGAAAAAGAATCTCAAAAGCATTCTGAAGACAATAATTCATTCAGAATTAGAGTGAAGCAAGTGGGAGCAAATGACTTTATGAGAAATCAAGATACTATTAAACAGATCCAAACAAATGAAAAAATAGAAGGCAATGTGAAATATCTCTTTGATAAAACTGCTGACCTGGAAAATAGATCCAGGAGAGACAATTAGAAAATTATTGGTTTACCTGAAAGCCATGACTAAAAAAAGAACTTAGAAAGCATTCTTCAAGAAATTCTCAAAAAAAATTGCCCCGATATTTTAGAATCAGAGGGCAAACTAGAATTTGAAAGAATTCACCAATCACCTCTTGAAAAAGATCCCCAAAAGAAAACTCTTAGGAATGTTATAGCCAGGTTCAGGAGGCCCCAAATCAAGGAGAAAATATTATAGGCTGCTAAGAGGAAGCAATTTGAATACCATGAAAACACAATTAGGATAACCCAGGATCTGGCAGCTTCTACACTGAGGGATCAAAGGGCCTGGAATATGATATTCTGGAGATCAAGGGAG
>JAQQSW010008479.1:0-13462 GCA_028646575.1 Pseudocheirus occidentalis
TGTATTTTGTCAAAGGCTTTTTCTGTATCTGTTGAGATAATCATATGGTTTCTGCTACTTTTATTGTTGATATGATCAATGATACTGATGGTTTTCCTAATGTTGAACCACCTTTGTATTCCTGGAATAAATCCAACCTGATCAAAATGTATTATACTTGTGATAAGTTGCTGTAGTCGTTTTGCTAATATTTTATTTAAGATTTTTGCATCTATATTCATGAGGGAGATTGGTCTATAATTTTCTTTCTCCATTTTGTCACTCCCTGATTTAGGTATCAGTATCATATTTGTGTCATAAAAAGAATTTGGTAGGACTCCTTCCTCACCATTTTTCCCAAATAGTTCATAGAGTATTGGGATCAAGTGATCTTTAAATGTTTGATAGAATTCACTAGTAAATCCATCTGGTCCTGGGGATTTTTTCCTAGGGAGTTCCCTGATAATTTGTTCAATTTCTTTTTCTGAGTTGGGGTTATTTAAGTAATTTACTTCCTCTTCAATTAGTCAGGACCACTTATATTTTTGTAAATATTCATCCATTTCACTAAGACTCAAATTTATGTGCATATAATTGGGATAAAGAATTCCTAATTATTGTTTTAATTTCCTCTTCATTGGAGGTACATTCACCCTTTTCATTTTTGAGACTCAAAATTTGTTTTTCTTCTTTCTTTTTAAATTATTATTAATATTAATTGATAAATTAATATTTTTGATATTAATTGATAAATTAATATTGTTGCTATTAATTGATAAATTAATATTGTTAATATTAATTGATAAATCTTAATTTATCAATTAATTTGTACGAACCACTAGTGGATTATCTAGGAACTTAGTTTCTACTGTATATTCAAGTTATTTTTTCTTAAAGAATAAACCGTTAAACTTAAAAAATAAAACTATTCCCGGAAACACAGAAGAACCAATGTTTTACGTGAAAACAATTATAGAAAAAGGCAGTCTTTAAAAAGCAACCTCCAAGATCACATGTGTAGTTCATGTCAGCTTTAGTCACATGTTTGAATGACTTAGTCCCATTATAAAGCTTTCTGGAAAATTACTTTGTGCAGAGGATCTGTTTTGGTGTGTTTGGGCTCTTGTCTGTGAACAGGATAACAGTGATAATAGTTCAGGAAAGCACTGGAATGTGTTCCAGAGGATAGAAAATGGATAGAAGAAATGTGCTTTGCTTTTTTCTCAAATAATTAAAAAACATAGGCTTTAGAGGTTGAATCATAGAATCACAGAATTTCAGAATGCTAGATTAAGTACAGATCTCAGAGGCAATCCAGTTCCCCCAAAATGTATTAAACTATTGTGTCAGTCAGTCAGTCAGTCAGCCAGTCAGTCAGCAAACACTTATTTATAAAACATATGCTGTATACCAGACGTTGTGAAAAGTAATAGGGACATGATTGCAAAGACATAGTACTTGAGAAGCCTACATTCTATTGACAGAAACAATGTATGCATAGATAAGCAGATTAGAAAACTTATACAAAACCATGTCTTCTATCTAGTGAAACTCAAATTCAACTAAGAATTTCCCATTGGACATCTTCAAGATGTAGTTATTCACTGGAATGCCAATTCATCCAGGTGCTGACTTTATTGAAAACAGAGTTATGCAAGGGAAGAGGTAGAAAGGATGTCACCAAAAAGATGTATGCCCTGAAGTGGATGGAGGGAGACTAGTTATTTGGGGCAATCATGGGATAATTAGTAGAGAAGCTCAAATGGTCCTCACACCTTGTGCATTAAGCCCATTGAGTGGAACTCCTACAGAAGACTGAAGGAAGGACATGGACAAGAATGCTCCAGGAGGAGTGGGTGTAGATGGGCAGAAGTATGTATCACTAGAAGTACCCACATGGGTGAGATCTGATATCCTTAACATAGGAAACATGATGTCAGATTGACCTTTGTCTGAATGTGGAAACATTATTCAGGCAGGCTTGGCATCGACAAATGCATTTTCTCATTAAAATTGAAAATTGGGTAGAGAACTGTAGAACGTACTTAATAAGGCTGACTCCACAAAGAAAGAAGCAAGACATAGAGTGAAGTACCCCCAGTGGAGGGTACTCCCAGTGGAGAGAGTGCCATCCTCCCAACCTGGAAAACCTGGGTTCTGCCTCTGACACTAGATCGCTGTAGTACAATTGGCAAGTTACTGAAATCTATCTGTTACTCAGACTACATGTGTGTACAGATAGAACACACACATATGTACATAATGTGTATGTAAACACATACAAATGCGCTTATATGTATGAGTGTATTCCATATATGTGTTCCATATATTCCACACATATATACATGTAAACTAAGAATCATAAAAACACCTACTTCATGGAGATGTTTTGTTGTGCAGATTATATGGTGATAATAAATTTTATAGTGCTTCATCACTATATGGTATATATATATGTGTATATATATATGACATAATACACATATACATATATGCTTGTATTTATTAATATGAAGGCAGCCAGGTGGTACAATGGATAAAATGCCAGCCCTGGAATCAGGAAGACTCATCTTCCTGAGTTCAAATGCAGCCTCAGACACTTACTAGTTGTGTGACCCTGGATGAGTCACTTAACCCTGTTTGCCTCAGTTTCCTTATCCTTAAAATGAGCCAGAGAATGAAATGGCAAACCAGTCCAGTACCTTTGCCCAGAAAATCCCAAATGGGGTCAAGAAGAGTCAGACACAACTAAAAACAACGGAACAACAGCGGCCTGTATAGTGTGACACTGTATGGAAACCATGTGAGTTTCTTGGCCCATTATCCCTTGCTTCCCTGTGTGACCAGTCCCCCTTCACATATTTCAGGACATGCATCTTTAGTGACATTCTTTCTGTTACTTCCCTTGCCTTACTCTTTCATTAGTAATGACACTACTTGAATGTGTGGGTTACCTGTCACTAAATGCATTCAAATGAAGACTGAATGGCTGTTTCTATGTGCTGTCAAAGGGGCAATTCTCAATCAAGTTATATATATATATGTATATATATATAGTGACATATGTGTATAATGTATGTCATTCTATATAACTATAAATAAAATATAGTAATGTATATTACAGATAATATGTAATATGGTGCTCTGTCAATTGAACAGGCATATATATATATATATATATATATACACACACACACACACACACACACACACACAATTGATATATTATCAGTCAATTAGCAAGCATTTATTAAGCCCTAAACTATGCCAAGTACTGTGGAAGAAACTGGAGATATGAAGAATTGTAAATAGTTTCTGCCCTCAAAGAGCTTAAATTCTAATGGGGATGGACAGACAACCTAGACTATACAAATAGATACAGAGTAGCTGACTGTGCATAGCTACTGGCTCTCCCCCATTCCTATAATACTTTTTCTTCTCACCATAACAAGTACCTACTATATTAATTAATTAATAATATGAATTATTAATTACTATAATTATCACATATAATATAAATATAATTTTATGTTATAATTAATTGCCATAGTAATTAATAATGTTAATTACTATTAATTACTAAATTTATACTGTGTATTATTAATTACTATATTAATTAATACCATCCATTAATTACTATATTAGTACCATATGTGATTAATTACTATGTTAAGGCAATGCCTTATTAATTACTAAATTACTATTATTAGTTACTATATTAATTAATACTATGCATTAAGCACCTACTACATAACAGGTAATATGCTAAGAACTGGGGATATAAAGAAAGTTCTCTCAGGGAATTCACTGTCTAATGGGGAGACAGCAGACAGATAGCTATGTACAAACAAGCTATATGCAGAATTAATTGGACATAGTCAACCAAAGGAAGCCACTAGCATTAATGGGGATCAGGAAAAGCATCTTATGGAAGGGAGGGATATTAAGTAGAACTTGAAGGGTTTTGAAGACTTGGATAAATGTCAGCAAGTCTTTCCCTTGCTATATATTACTTTTGTTGGACACTCCCCCCTTTTCTTCTTTGGGCATCAGTTTCCCTCATCTGTAAAATGAGAGCTGGACTCAATGACTGGAAAGGTCCCTTCCAGTTCTGAAACTTCCATCCTTTGGTGCTAATTGATTTCCAAGGTTCCTTTCAAGTCTAAGTCATTGTTTCTGTTAATTAAATTAACAAGTGTCTCAGTAACCAGGGCTTATGGAAGACTTAGGGTTGGAGGGTATTGTCCCTGCAGAATCAGTGAGTCTGAGATGCAGCTAGTGTTTTTTTTTTTTTTAACTTGGAAACTGAAGGATGGTGATCAGCACACTCTTCTTCCTAGTCTTCTTTCTGGAATTTAGAAAGGCTCATTCCTGGCAAATATTCATTATGTTGTGTCAGTTGCCTCCAGGATTCTGTTGTCCTTGAGAGCAGGGGCCCCTAATATTTCCTAGGGCTTGTCTCCTCACTTTCTCCAGGCTGAGTATCTCCTGAGTGTCCCTATAAAAGGCTTCTGGAAAGAAAAGAGACAGATAATGCCAGGTCTCTGAATACCACCATCATAGGGAGGAGTAAAGGGGTTGGTCTTGGGATTTTGTTGGTATGGGGAACTCCCAGGTGAGGGAACTCTTACCCATGCTGTTGGGTATCTTCTCTGTACTTTATAGTTTCAAGTAGTTGTCTCAAACATTGAGACATTAAGTGATTTGTCCAGAGTGATCACAACCAGGGTGACCTGCTCATCCAGGCTCAAGAGTGTCAATCTCTGAATTTTCTGTGGAAGTATTCAGAAATTGGTAAACACTACAAATTATAGTTTAATTTCTTGTTTTATTGATTGTCTAGATCAGCGGTTCTCAACCTGTGGGTTATGTTCAATTTGTAACAATTAAAATACATCCTGCATATCAGATATTTACATTATGATTCACAATAGCAGCAAAATTACAGCTATGAAGTAGCAACAGAAATAATTTTATGGTTGGGGGGGTCACTACAACATGAGGAACTGTATTAAAGGGTCGTGGCATCAGGAAGGTTGAGAACTACTGGTCTAGACAGTAACATGATGGAGAAAATGTTAATAATACAGATTAAACTTTAAAAATATCATGCATACAATACCTCTACCCCCTACTCCACATTCAGTTAAACACTTATTGGCAAACCACTGCACTCAGAGGTGAGATTTGAACCCAGGTCTTAATACCTCCAAGGACTCTGTCCACTGTGTCATGAGTAGATAGTGAATAAATATATGAATAAAACCACTGCATTTAGGCACTCAGGGTATATTTCTCTGTCTTAAAGCATAATGGAAAATTCAAGAGTAATAGACTTGGAAATACTGTGTTCAAACCTCACCTCAGACTCAGCATAACTGCTTACAAGTTTCTGATCTTCTCTGACCCCCAGTGTCCTCATCTGTGAGATGAGCACAAAAAAGAGATCATGCATGCAAACCTCATTGTAAAGGTAAGAACACTATAAAATGTAGGACATTTTGATGATGGCATGATGATCTCCTGAGTGGAGAGTTAGCTCTTTCCAGAGACTTTGACTCTGGATTTCTTGACCTCTGAGCTTCCTCTTCAGTTTCCTCTAATTGAGATAACTGTTGCTAAGTAGCTACTTAGGGGCCAGGTTCTCTGCTGGGTGTGGGGATGGAGGACATAGATTGAACAAGAGCTTATTGTCTCCTGGTGAGAAACAGCATATATAAGAGAGATAGATAGGCAGGTGGTGGAGTGGGTAGAGAGCAGGGCCTGGAGTCAGGAGGACCTGAGTTCAAATCCAGCCTCAGACACTTATTAGTTGGGTGACCCTGGGCAAGTCACTTAACCCTGTTTGCCTCAGTTTCCCATCTATAAAATGAGCTGGAGAAGAAAATGGCAAAGTGCTCTGGTGTCTCTGCTAAGAAAAACCCAAATGGGGTCATGTTGGACACAGTTGGACGCAGACTTAAAAATGACTGAACAACAGTACTCTTACACATACATACATACATATAGGCAAAATATATGTATATTTATATGTATATAACATTTACTAAGCATATGTTTATCAAATATATATATTTACTAAATATAATATAATTATTAAACATATATAAATATATGTATAAGTATAATATAAATATATGCATATATTAAGTGAATATTTTGCTAATGTATTTATCTATATGTATGTATATATATATGTATATCTACATCTCTCTGTCCCTCTCTCTGTCTCTCTACATATCTATAGGTATATCTGTCTATATCAATAACTTTCTGTTCATCTATCTTTCTTTCCTTCTTTCCTTCTTTCCTTCCTTCCTTCCTTCCTTCTTTCATCCCCTCCCCCCCCCTCCAGAGAGAAATAGAGATGGAGAGGGAGAGGGAGAGAGAGAGATTGATTTAAAATAATTTTTGCAGAAAAGGCACCAGTGACTGGGAGAATCAGGGATGGCCTTGTGTAAGAGGTAACACAAGTTAAGCTTGGGATTTTAAGAGGTCATAATTGGGGAAAATGGAAAAAAAAACCTCACCGGGTTCCAGTAAGATTCCAATGTGAGATCCTATATAAAGGGCTTTGTAAACTTTAAAGTCTTATTTGCAGCAGGGTTAGCTTGTGCAGAGACAAAGAGATGGGAAATCGAATGTCATATGCAAGGAATAGTCAGGTTGGATGAAATGAGTTAACATATGTAAAACATTTCATATGAGCTATGTAAATGACAATATTATTAGCTATTAAGATGCACATAATTATGAAGAGGGAGCAGTCATAGAGTACTTTAAAGTTTATAAGGAGCTTCAATATGTGATCTCATTTGATTCTCACAACAACTCTGTGCATAGAAACAAATATTAGAATCTTCATTTTATAGATGAGGAAATGAGGCTGAGAGGTTCAAGTTTCTTGCTTAGAGCCCCTCAGCTGGTGGTAGCTTGCAGCACAATTTGAATTAACATCTTCCTGATTCCAACCCTTTTTCCATTGCACCACCTAAGTACTTATTATTATTGTCATCACTGTTGTTCTATAACATGAATGAAGATAAGTAATGTGAAATCCATATAGGAAGGCATATTGGAGCCTTGCTGTCAAATATTTCAAATGCCAGAGGCATTTCTATTTTATTACAGAGGTGATAAGGAAGAAAGGAGCCTTTGAAGCTTCTAGAGCCCTGGATTAATAGGATTAGATCTACTCTTTAGACCCTGAGACCCACCCAGATCCTAGTTCTGGTCTTTGCCAAAGTGGCTGATAACTAAATGTTTATTAGATGAGAATCAGAGAACCATCAACCCTAAAGTTGGAAGAGAGTTTAGAGATTATCTAAAATTACCTTCATTTTACTGAGAAGGAAATAGAAACTCAAAGAAGTTATCTGCTCAAGTCTTCTTCATTCTTTCTCCTCCTTTTCTTCTTTCTCTCCTTTGTTTTTGTCTCCTGCCTCTTCCCTTCTCCCTTTTTTAATTCTTCTTCCTCTTCCTCCTTCTTCTTATCTTTCTCCTCCTCTTCCTCCTTTTTCTAGTGCTTTAAGGTTGGCCCAATACTTTACATGATCATCTCAGCTGATATCCACAACTACCCTGTGAGGAAAGTGGTAAAGAAAACGATGAACTTGAGGGCAAGAAGATCTGTATTCAAACCCTAACCCTTCTGCTCAATAGCTGTGTGACCATGGCCATACCTTATGTCTTCTCTCTATATTACTTTCTCCATCTGTAAAATGGGTACTATAATGTCAGTAGCACCTACCTCACAGGGTTCCAGTAAGATTCTGATGTGAGATTCTATATAAAGGGCTTTGTAAACTTTAAAGTCTTATTTGCACTAGGTGTCCTCATAGTGCACAAAGCACCAGGCTTGGAGTCAGGAAGACTCAGCTTCCTGAGATCAAATCTAGCCTCAGGCACTTACTAGCTGTGTGACCCTGGGCAAGTCACTTAACCCTCTTTGTCTCAGTTCCTCATTTGTAAAATGAGCTGGATAACTTGCCTCCAGTATCTTTGCCAAGGAAATTCCAAGTTATGTCATGAAGAATCAGACATAACAACAAATAAATATAATTATATTATATTATTCATACATTATTATTATTGTTTCTAATACTACTACCTCTTGAAGAAGATATTATCATTTGCTTTGCTATCATATCTTAAAGACTACTGGTTCTTTCTACTTAACTTGTAATTGAAATCTCCTTTATCTGTTGTCTCCTGCTTGTTATAATTAATAATATGACAATATTAACAATAATAATAATAATGAAAAGGTAACATTTCTATAGCGCTCATAGGCACTGTGCTAAATGCTTTACAGTCATTTTATTATGTTCTACTCACAGCATCTCTGAGAGGTAGGAGTTATTATCTCTCCATTTTCCAAAGGAGGAAACTGTGGTTAAGTGACTTGTCCAGGGTCACACAACTAATAAGCATCAGAGGCCAGATTTGACCTCAGGTCTTCCTGACTATAGGCCTAGTGCTCTAGCCACTGAACTACTTGGTTGCCCCTTTTAAGTTTCTTGAGAACAACGACCATTCCCACTTCTGAAATATTTTGATCTCCAGTATTTAACACACAGTAAGCACTTAATGAATATTTTTTCATTTATTTATTCATTATTAAATCATCTAGCCATCCTTTGATGGTAATATTACAAACCTTATTAATTTCCTAATTATCCTATTATTTTACTAATTTTTATGGATAAGAAAACTAAGCTCAGGGAGGTTGAATGATTTGCTCTTCCTGCCCATTTATATAACTAGTAAGTGTCAGAGGGAGGAATTCAGGTCTTTGCTGCCTCTAAGTCCAATGTTCTCTGGTAGACCTCATTCACCCATTTAAGAAAGTAGATTCCTTCCACAATTGTCTAATTCTCTGAGACTGAGGCAGAATGGCTTTCATCACTCGTCTCTTTTGTTTGCTCTGTTCCCCTCCCTTACATCCCCTTCATTCCTTGCTCTCTGGTGGGTGGGCTAATGGTTATTTGTCATTATAGATGGTTCTTTGGTCCTCTAATTGCCTCATTAAAACTCTAGGGAAACAGCATTCTGGTGACTGTCTTGCTGGGGCCTGTCTTGTCCATTTTCCCTTCTGGGCTGGGCCTCTGGGGAAGCTAAGGCAGCTGCATTATCCTCTGGGTCTTTCCCTGAATGAGGCCAGGCTGGCTCAACAGCATATGCCCAGACACATTCTGCTTTCATTTTCCATCAAAGGCCCATTGACAGAGGCTGGGGGCAGCTCAGGCCATTGTTTGTCCTCCCCCTCTTTTGATCCCAGTTCGTTCTATTTCAGTTTCTCCTTCCAGTGTAGCTGGCCTCTAGCCCAGGTAAGATTAGGTTTCTTTTATTGGGTTCACCATTATGGATGGAGGGCCGCAGTATCTAAAGCACACAACAATGCCAAATTAGCTTGGATGCCAATGGCGGTGAATGGTGGAATAGGGTTAATCCCATATTGTTTCCTGTGAAATAAACATTTGTATATGATGCAGTTCTTTTGCAAAAAATAAAGTCTCTCTTCTTCTCTGCATCCTACCCAAGCTCTTTCATTACCTGTGTTTTCAATAACCCAGACCAATTAAAGTTGCGAATCTATTTTTAAAATGAGACAAATAAACACATCCTGTAGGTCTCTAATGCCAGGATTTCTTAGCTGGGGGTCCATTAACTTGGTTTTTTTTTTAAATTGGTAACTGTATTTCACTGTAATTAATTTCCTTCATAATCCTAGGAATTTGGTTTTAAACATTTAATTAAACATTATTCTGAGAAGGGATCCCTAAAGAAGTCTGGGACCCCCTAAACAGTTAAAACCCCCTGCTATTAATCAAACCATTTATGTATTTTGGGTGGCCACGTTCCAAAACAAGGTATGCTGTACAGCTCTAATGCTGTCACTCTGGGGGTTTTTGTCTCCCCTATTAGAATGTGAGCTTCCTAAGTACAGAGACTGATTTTGCCTGCTTGGTATCCTCACTCTCTATCACAGTGCCTGGCACATAGGAAGAATTGAATAATTGCTTTTTGATTGATTGATTGATTGATCACTAGGCCAGGACCAGGGTCTAGCTAAACAAGTGAAGGGCTAATAGAAATCTCTAGCCAGAGAGGAAATGACTCTACTTCCAGAGAAGTAAATAGATTAGAAAAAATTAGTCCCACATTGCACAGATTGAGTAAAGAAGGGTAAGAAGTTGATTATAACTCCAGTCTTGTGAACCTAACTAGGAGGATGGCGATGCCCTAAACTGAAATAGAGAAGTATGATGGGGAGAAATATAGTCCAAGTTTATTTATGTTTAGTGTATGATGCATTTTGAGCATTGTGTTTGAAATATCCAATAAACAGTTAGAATGACTGGAGCTCAGAGGACTGGTTATATAGATCAGAAAATCATCTGAATCGAGATTATAATTAAGCCCATAAAACTGATGAGGTCAGCAAGGTAGAGAATATAAAGAGAGAAGAGGGTCTAGGAGAGAACTTTTGAGGACAACCAGGGCTAGGGGGAATGAATGATGAAAACTTTTATTCTTACATCATCTTCCTTTCCAAATATATTCCTCCCTACTCTATTCATTCTTTTTAAAAAGTAAAATAAGGTCAGAAAAACTAATATGTCAAGTGAGTTGGATAATATATACCTTGTTCCATGTCAATGGTCCTCCATCCCCATGTAGAATGGAGAGTATATTTTCTCAGTTCTTCTAAAGAAGAGATGAGAAACAAGCTTGAGCTTTATAATTACACAGAATTTCACTTCAGTTTATTTGTTATTTCCATTGTTAAGGTTCATGTGCGCATTGTATTCCTGTTTCTGCATCATTCACTTTTATTATAACAAGTGAATCTTCTCTGGCTTCTCAGAATTCTTCCTGTTCTTACTTTCTTACACTGTACCAATTATCCATCACGTCTAATGCCCCAAAGTTTCTTTCTGCTTAAGCATTTTCTGTTTTTCTCTATGATCTACTGAGTTTAAATTCAAAGCCCTCTGGCATTCAAGACTTGTCTGGTGCTGATCAACTCCTTCCTTTTCTTCACACCAGACACTCCATCTCCCCATACCATAGTTCCACTTGCCGTACCTATACTGCATCCCTGGAATTTGCTCTCATTTCCCTCCCTAAACTTTGCTGGCCTCCGTCAAGTCCTGGCTAAAAATTCTATCTTCTGCAAATTTTTCCCATTTATCCTGTATATTTCTTGTGTGTACCTAGTGTTTTTTTTCAATTTTAGACAGTTCATGATTTTTCATATGATTTTTGCTCTAATGAAACTGAAATATTTCTTCCTGTCCCCTTCCCCTAGAAATCTTCCCTTTACCTGCCTCTCCTGTTCTGTTTCCTATGCTTGATTTCCTTTTCTTCTGATCACTTCCTCCTTGTGCTTTTGATGTCCTCAGATGCTGTCTTCTTCATGAAGCCTTGCTCAATACCTCTGGTTGGTGCTGCTTCCCTTCCCTGTCCCCTTTAGACCTGAAGGCCATATGTTATGTCCACCATTAGATTGTAATTTCTCTAAGAGCAGGCATGATGTCCTGTTTTAAAGTTACATCTCTTCCAATAATAATAACTGAAACATTTATCATGCCTTAAGTTTTGGATATACCATCTACATATTTTATCTCATATAGTTATTTCACTTATGTTATCTCGTTTAATTCAATGCCTGCACATCATAGTCCCTGAGCAAATAGTTGTGAAATTTAATTATTTGGTTTTTATATTCCTCACCATGGGCAGATGGTCTGGGGCTTCTAAGTATATACTTGTAGACAGGAAAAAGGCTAGCACTCTGCAGATAATAATCAGTTAGTGAATTAGTGAACATTTATTGAGCACTTAGTATGTACCAGAGATATAATATCTCTGATTTATGTTGCTTTCTTTCTTCTGACATAGGTATCACTCTGGTGTAGGCCCCCATCACTTCATATCTGTACTCCTAATGCTGGCTGTCAGATGATCTCCTAGACTGGTCTTTCCCCATTTCAGTTCATCTTCCATTTAGCTGTTGAATTGACTTCCTGAAATGCAAGCTTGATCCCCTTACTCAACAAACTCCAATGGCTCCCTATTACCTTCAGCATCAAATATAAAATCCTGTGTTTGGAATTCAAAGTCCTTTATAACCCGGCCCCTTTGCACCTTACCAGTCTTTTACATTGTACTCAACCCTATGCTTTCTGACATCCAGTCATGTTGACCTTTTGCTACTCCTTAGACAATATTGGCCATCTCCTGACACTGTAGATTTGGACTTGCTGTACCCACATGCCTAGAATTGTTTCTCTCCTCTCCTCTGGCTTCCCTCAAGTCATAGCTAAAATTCTGCCTTCTTTTTTTGTTAATTTATTTTAAACTTAAATATTAAAGCTTAAAAACACAATAAGAAAAGAAAAAGAAACATAAACTTAAATACTAAGACATATACAAAATAAGAAAAAAAGGCCTTGCTATGTGGACAGCAGAATGTATAAGAGGATTCAAAATATACAGCAATAAATTTCCATTTCAAGAAAACCTATATAATATAGACAACACATTGTGTTCAGATCTCTCCATCTTTTTGCTTTCTCCTTTTAATTGACTTTTGTTTATTTTTAGCTTACATCATTGATTTCCACAAGATTTTTAGTTACAAATTTTCTTTTTTATATTAATTTATGTTCTTGTTTACATCAATCATTTCCACAAGATTCTGAGTTAAAAATTTTCTCCCTATCTTTCCCCTATCCAACACCTCAAAACAGCCCTATCCCAATGTATAACCCCCAATCTGCTCTCTCCTATATCCTCCCCTTCACCCCTCTGACTTTCCAGTAGGGCAGGATGGATCTCCCTACCATAGTGCCTGTATATCTTAATTCCCAGTTGGATGTAGTTAATAATAATTATTATAATTATAAATATATGTATATATTTTTAACATTTGGTTATAGAACTGTAAATTCTAGATTCTTTCCCTTCCTCCCTCATCACCCATCCCCACTGGAAGGACAAGCAATTAAATACAGGGTGTACATGTATAATTATGCAGAGCATCTCCACAGTGAGCATATTGTGAGAGACTGATTATATGTCTCTCCTTCCTATCCCAACCCCACCTTCTTCTATTCTCTACCCTGTCCCTGTCCCTGTACAGAAGTGTGTACTTCCAGCAACTCTACCCCCGACCCTGACCTCCCCTCCATCATCCTGCCTCTCATCCCCATCCCCCCTACTCTTCTGTGTGGCAAAATACCCAGTTTAGAGTTTATGCCATTCCTTCTCTAACCCAAATTCAATGAGAGTAAGGTTGACCCATTCTCTTTTGCCTTGCTGTTCTTTACCTCCACTGTAAGAATTATCTCTTGCTTCTTCTATATGAGATGATTAACCACATTCTATCTCTCCCCTGTCTCCTCTCATTTTAATACTCTCCCACCTCAGAATTTCACCTTTTAGAGTATTGTCTCTTCCTATTCAATTCATCCTG
>JAQQSW010008480.1:0-13462 GCA_028646575.1 Pseudocheirus occidentalis
CCCCCTCCCTCCTTCCCTCCCTCCCTCTCTTTCTCTCAGCTGGTTTCAATCTCCATGAATCTTCCTTCATGGGGAGCAAATTCCAATTCTGTCTCTCTGTCTCTAGAATTCTTCTTTATATACAGCACTGGCCTCCTGTCTCAGCCAATACCCTTCTTCCAAGTCAACAGGGGAGTTCATGATTTCTCAACAATGGACAGGGTTCATACCTTCCATACTTAGCCCTAAGTTGCTAGGTGCTGCTTAGCCCTAAGTTACTAAGTGCTAAGTATCTGATAAACTGATTACTATTACAATGTTAAGTTAAGAAATTTTAAATCTTTTCATTTAGATCTTTTTAATCTTTTATTTTCCCCAATTACATGTAAGAACAATTTTAAAGTTTGTTTCAAAATTTTGAGTTCCAGATTCTCTCCTTCCCTCCCTCTCAGTCCCCTTCAGCGAGAAGGTCAGCAATTTCATATAGGTTATACATGTGTAGTCATGAAAAATCTATTTCCATTTTATTCATGTTGTGGGGAAAAAACACAGACTAAAAAACACCAAGAGAAATAAAGGAAAGAAAAATTATGCTTTGATCTGCACTCAGACTCCATCAATTGAAATATGCAGTATTTCAACACACAGTACGTAATCAGTGGTCTATGTGGACATAGTCACCCTTTCCATGGGATTTGTTAAGGCTTTATATCTCATATGCACATTCCTAGGTCTATTGAACAATGGAATGCTGAACTCCCATTGCAGGAATTCCCTTATCTTACGTAGATTGCACCCCATCAGTGATTTAGTAAGTAAAAAAATACATAATAGTAGCTAACATTTATGAAGTGCTTTTAAATTTGCAAAGTCTAAATATGTCCATATGCTGTCTCATATGATTCTTAAAAGGTTCCTGTGTGATAGGTGCTATCATTAGCACCATTTCATATATGAGGAAACTTAGGCTAAGAGAGGTTAAATGACTTGCCTAAGGCCACACGGCTAATGAGTTAGAGTTTGAACCCAATTTTTCCTGACTTGCATCCAGCAGAGAGTTCACTGATTCCTAGTAGATGAAATTAGAGTATAGAGATGTTGATGATTTGCTCAGTCACGCAGATAGTATGAGATTCAAGATTTGACTATATATTCAATATAACTATTATTATGTATTATATGTACATATGTATATATAAACATATACGTATGTTTTTGCATATATACATATCTATCTATCATCTATGTATCTATCATCTCTCTCTCTCTATTTGCCTGTCTATCTAATCTATCTATCTATCTCTATGTATCTATGTATATCTCTCTATCTCTCTCTATCCATCTATCCATCTATCTATCTATCTATCTATCTATCTGTCTGTCTGTCTGTCTGTCTGACTGTCTGTCTGTCTGTCTGTCTATCTGTCTGTCTGTCTGTCTATCTATCTATCTATCTATCTATCTATCTATCTATCTATCTATCTATCTAATCTTCCTGATGCCAACACCCTTAGGTGCATTGTTTTGTAACTCCCATAGTTTTGAAAGAAATATAAAAGAGCATGCATTGAGCAAACATAGTGGGGTATTTGAAAGATCTTTGAGCCACAGGTCAGGAGATCTGGGTTCCAGATTGTCATTTTCAGTTATCACCATGAGAAAATATATTCCCTTTTCTAATAAAGGCGCTGCGTTTGTTTCGCTGTAAGATACATTAAAGGCAGTGTTCTCCTTAGCCTTAGATCTTTTCAGAGACAATTTTGCCTAAGACAGTGAGAGAAAAAGATTTCATGCTAACAAGCAAGCTCACGGACCTTGGGGAAAATTTCTAGCTTAGGAAAAAAACACATGCAAATTTCTTAAAAATGACTTCTCTAATTTGAGAATATAATTCTGTAAAAATCCATACCACGGCATACCAGCCATCTTGCAAGGAGGCTGGAACTGACTGACCACTTGATACCTGTTTTGCTTGAAACCTAACTGGGCTGCCCCTAAAAGACCAGAGAAGAGCCTGGGAACAAACTCTGGGAATGGGAGAACAGAAAACTAAGACTGCCTTCTGGAACTTAAGCAGGGAGGAAATCCCTCCCTACACAATCAGCAGGCATTTATTTGTTATATGCTGGGCCCTGAAGTTACCATCCCTGCCTTCAAGGAACTATTTCTACTAGGGAGTATATGAGGAAGTGGGATCCAGCCCAGGGGGCCTTGTTCTAGTAGGCAGTCACAAGGAGGGTGCTCTTTTAAGGAACTGTGGCAGTGTTGGCTTGATTATTATTCCCAGAGCAAGAAATGGAAAACAGAAAGGGAGAAAGCAAGATACGCATGCTAGCTAGGTCCTAGTGTCCTGAGGAGATGATAGAAAAAAATATTAGCACTAAATGCTGTGCTGTACTCCAGAAAAACAAAGAATGAGAAAGAGGAAATGAGAGAAAGAACTCAGAATATCTGGATGTGTTTAAGGCCAGTTCACTACCTGGAGATGTCAGGGTTACATTTAAATTTCCTTCATTTGTATTAGAGTCCAAGAACACTCCTCAACACTCCCTGAAAGGTTAGTGGTAACATCAAGTTGAGCACTGGTTTGTGGGTCAAGAAGATCTGAGTTCAAATTTTGCCTTAGATTCTTGCTTACTAGCTGTGTGGCCCTAGACAAGTCTCTTCAGTTTCTTCATCTATAAAATGGGAATAATGAAAGTACCTAACCCTCCCTCCCCATCCTCCCATGTCAGGGTATTTGTAAGAATCAAACGTAATATTTGTTCAGTGCTCGGTAAACTTCAAAGCTTTGTTATTATTCTTATTTTAAAGCTTTCTACATTCCAAACTCTGTGCATGATATGAGGTCTGATAGATATGCCTCTCCTCTTTCCCCCTGCTCCAGCCACACACTTAATAAAAGGGACCAAAAGAACAAGTAACTTCTAAATTTAGAGAGACAACATGGCATAGTAGAGAAGAAGCATGAATTCATGGATATAGGGCACTGGACTTGCAATCAGGAAGATCTGGGTTCAGATCTTTCCTCATATATTTACAGGTTATATGACCCTTGGCAAGTCATGTGACCCTTTTGGACTCAGTTTCCTAATCTATAAAATGAGGGGTTAGACTTGATGGTCTCTAAGGTCAACTCTGGCTCTAAATCTATGGTTCTATGATCAATTCAAGGAAATCCTGCTGTGTAAACAGCAACAACAATTTTTCTTTTCAGCTGTAGATCTAGGGTCCAAGGAATTTTCTCAGCCTCGTCCTATGACTCACAGGCTCCACTATGCTGAAACAGATTATTCTTCTTGGAGATGTAGGTAGGAGTGGGGAAGGGCTGATGGTTTTGCTGTTTATTCCAAACCATCATTAAGTAAAAGTATCAGTTCATATTTATATTATTGCCCCCCAAAATGGCTATGTAGCAGATGCCTAACAATGTGACCTCAGTTTCCCCAGCCACAAATTGAGGAGCTCAGACTAGATGTCCTCCAAGGACCCATCCAGGTCTAATGTTCTATAATTCTAAGTCTTCCTTCCTTAACCATATCTTGTTTAAGTGCTTTCTTCAGTATAGTAAGCATATTGTTTTCCTCATGTGATTGTGTGTCTCTCAGGTATTGCCAGAAAGTCACCTCCTTTTGAAGATTTCTCCAGCAAGGAAAGCATATAGAATGTATTATTGTTCATGGCATAGAGTACCAAAGGGCCTTATAAATTGGAATATAAAGAAAAGGAGTCCAACCTCTCTTCGCCCTTTTAAAAGAAGACCTTGAAGTTCATGGCTAGACCTTGTAGAGGCTCACTTTTAAATGCCTGATGAAGGGCAGCACTCAGGACATTGTTGAGTCTGCAGCTGCCACCACCGGGACCATACTCTCAGTGGGCAGCAGTTTGAGTTTTCCTTGACTCTCGTAAAAAGAAAAAGGGCATTTATAAATAGCTAACTCTCAAACCTTAAATCCCAGGAATACGTCTAACCAACAATACATTGTTGTCCACTCAGATCCCTCTCCTATGAGAGATTCATCCTATTAAAAGATTATAGTTACTGCCTGGAGATGTCTACAGATACATCATCAAAGATGAACCTTTTTATAACCCATAACCATTAAGGAATGAAACTGTTAAATAACTCCTGCCAGTCAGTCACAAGGAAAGACTATTAAACCTTTTATGTTGATGTGAACATTACAGAAGTTAAAACACTTAATTCTATTAAAAGAGATAAATCTCTCTTTAAGAATTCAGGCCACTAGGGGTAGACATTAAAGGCTGTTTCTATTGTCACCATTGCCAAAGTAGTTAAAACTGTTGGGTCAAAAACCCAAACCCTAGGGTGCTGCTGGCTCCTATTCCTGGCAGCTGCTTAGAAGCACTATATTCTCCGAGTGTATTCTCCCAGGGAATCAATTCAAAAACAAAGCTCTTCTTTTCCCCTTCCCTCCCCCCAGTCCCAGAAAAAAATGTCAACCTCACATAATTCAAATCTAATTCAACTGCCATAAGAAAGCCTTCAGAAGCCTTCCACAGTTGGTGCAACCAGTCTTCTGAAGATCTATTTGCTTGATTTCCAGCCCTTGCAATATAGCATGGAACACAGTCACTAGTTGGAATTGTCCAAAAATCTTCTAATCATGGAATTCCGTGATACCAATTAGATTGGACCCCTACTGTACTGGTTGGTGAGGTGAGAATGGAGGCCAAGGACACAAAGGAAGGGGGAGCACCAGGGTAGGGGAGGAGTGAGCATAGGATCTATCAAAGGCAGATTGTCTGACTGATACCTGTACCACTGAGCAAACCCTTTGGCGAGATGATTTTAGGGAAGTAGATTTAGAAACATCCACTTGCAAATGTTAAACAAAGCATCTTGTTAAGAATGCTTCAGGGTTAGTACAAATGAATGGTCCCTGATTATCAAAGGTTGCCTAAAAGGGGGGAGAGAGGCATGAACTTCTGCTGAGTAAAATCTAATGAGCCAATGAGGACAAATAAGCATCATTATTATTTTACTTTTTTATCTAGCTGGCATGCTCTAATTTAATCTTGTTATTGCTCTTTTTCTTTATTTGCTTATGATAAGGGTTGTAAATTATTCTTGGGAAGGTAGTTTTCAAGTAACATGAGAAGAGTGAAAGGTCCTAAAGAGTTCTAGTGTCCTTGATTTTTAAAGTGGCTTGGTTGGGGGATTTACAACTGTCCTGATCACTGAGTTCAGTTAAGCCAACAATTTCAATGGCTCTTCCACTTTTGCAATATTATTCTGTTGGGTTTAGATTTCATATCTATTTTATCCATCTAAAAACTAGTCTTCCTAGTAATTTACAGAATCAAGTCTCTCGGGATTGTTGGGAGTCTGTCACCGTTCAGTGTAAATTTTCTGCTTTCTGCTGTGGTTGCCTTTGGGGCTACAGAAGCGCGGCAGCCATGACTATCTGGTACCCCATGGCCATGGGCCTCAACAAGGGCCACAAAGTTACCAAAAAATGTTTCAAAGCCTCAACACTGCTGCGGCCAAGGGCGTTTGACCAAACACACAAAGTTTGTGAGAGATATGATCCGGGAGGTGTGTGGATTTGCCCCTTATGAGAGGCGGGCCATGAAATTGTTAAAAGTATCCAAGGATAAGTAAGCCCTTAAATTCATAAAAAAAAAAAAAGGGTGGGAACTCACATCCGAGCCAAGAGGAAGAGAGAGGAACTCAGCAATGTCCTAGCTGCCATGAGGAAGGCTGCTGCCAAGAAGGACTAAACTGGACCCTGCCAACCCTCCCCTGACTTAAACAATAAAGATTTGACAAATTAAAAAAAACAAAAAGAAAATTTTCCAAAGAGTTGACTAACTTTGACAGAATTTGGTATATGGTAGGTGTAAAGACATCAGGATTCTCCATAAGTTGACTTGCTGACTTGAAATAAATTTAAGTAACTGATTATGAAATGCATATGTGTATATATCTTGTCTCTCCTTCTAAAATGTAGTTCTTTGAGGGCAAGGCCTGTTTTTGCTTTTGTTTTTTCTTTTTCTTCATATAACAACCTTTCTGGGTTCACTCTCCTACCTTCTACTTGCAGTGGTGGGTTAGGTCCCCAGAGGGCAGCTGATTATTCTTCTTCCCAGGTTTGTAGGGATAATCTTGTGGGAGTGTAGCTTTTGTTACTTTTATTAATAAGCCCCTATCTGGAATACTCTTCAATATTGATCCACCAACTGTCATTTTGTAGCTACTGCTCTTGCTGTAACTTTGTAATAACATTTACTAAAAAGTTACATCAAGGGCAGTAGTTACAAAATACTCCTCCTGCACCAGGAGGGACACTTTTTCCTTATGTATACACAAGGTTTTGGAAAGAGTGGACTCACTTGTAAAATACAAAGGCAGTAAGGTAAATATGAAAGAAAGATAAGAACCCAGGGAAGGGGGGTACTATGTGATTTCTGGCCCTGGGAGCTATTTTCTACCTTTATGGTGTCCCCACCAAGTTTGGTTAAGGGTAAAATAATTTTGGGCAAGTCATTTAACCTCTCTATGCCTCAGTTTCCTCAAATGTAAAAATAGAGATAATAGTAGCCCTTACCTCCCTAGGTTTCTCAAAGAATCAAATGAAATAGTGTTTGTAAAATGTTCTGCACAATGCCTGGAATGTAGTAAATGTTTGTTTCCTTATTTCTTTCCTTCCCTTAAGCCCTGCAAGGTATTAAAATAAAAGGCTGTATGTGTGTATGTGTATGTGTGTGTGTGTATGTGTATGTATGTGTGTATGTGTATGTGTGTATATGTATGTGTATGTGTACATATGTATACCCCTGCTCTGCAAAGTCCCCTGGAATATGAGGCTACCTCACTTTGTCAACATGTCTGAAGTTATAGGTAAATATCTACCCTCTGCTCTCAATAATGGAAACTTTCTAGTAAGGTTCTGGTGGCAGAATGGAATTCTTTGGAGAATCCCAAGGGATGCCAGACACTCTTATGATTCAGGGTTGAATAACTCCTGGGCTTCACAACTGAAGGAGAGAGCCATGGAAAGAAGTAAGCCCTTACTACAGGGGTCACAGGTTGGGTGGCAAGAGTAAGGTAGAAGTACCACTATAGCTAAGCTCACAGTGGCCATAGACACCAAAAGATCAGAAATTTAGAATTTCATTGGACCACAAAGACCATGTAGTCACATTCCACCATTTTACAGATGAGAAAACTGAGGCCCAAAGAAATCGAGGGACTTGAAGAAGTCACCCAGGTAGTAAAAGTCAAAAGCAGAATTTGATCCCAGGTCTTCTGACTTTGAGTTCAGCTGCCTCATTTACAAAGGATGAAATTGAACCAGAGAGGTGAAGAGACTCACTCAATGTTCCTCAGTGTCACACAGAGTTGGCCCTGGAACCCACATCTCTTTACTCCAAACTCACTGTTTCCCCCACCCACCCCACCTCCAACATACCAAATCAGGCTGCCTTTACAAGGAAAGAGTACCATACTGGAAGTTAGGTGCCCTGGTGTCAGCACAAGTTCTTCCACTCACTCATAGGGCCTTAACAAGTCACTTTCCCTCTGTGCTTAAATCTCACAGAATCATCAAGCTAGAATAGACCTGAGAGGGCATTTGGTTCCACCTTTACTTTGTTTGAACCTTCCATTGAATTCCTAAGCTGGTACAAAGAGCTTAATTGTTTCATTGATGTTAACCTGACCTGTCCAAGTAAACTTAAGGAAGGCAGAAGCTATACTTTCCTGCTGCCCTCCCCCAATGCTTATCACAGTGGGTACTAGACCAGGAGTCAGAAGCTCCATAAAAGAGGAAGGATAATGCCAGCTTCCCTGCCTAACTTGCAAGGTTGCTATGCAGAGAAAGTAAGACCAGTCATGTGAAGGTCCATTGCACAAAGTTTCTTCTGAATCAAATTTTGGGTAGGCATTTATACTTAACTTGGGATTCACTGGCATAGGGAATTCCTGGTGAAAAAATTCTTTCTACCAATGCAGATCTGTCCCTGCCTCTGCACATCAAGTTTTGGAGAGTTGCCTGGGGCACCAAGAAATCCAATGATTGGCCAAGGGGTTCAAAGCCAGTATTTATTAGAGGCAGGATTTGAATCCACATCTTCCTGACTTGGAAGCCAACTCTTTACTGCACCACACCACCTGGTTGTTGTCATTGCTGTTTATCCTTTGTTTTTGCAGAGGACTGATGACATCACACATGAATTGGGTTTAAGTGAGGCAGGGCTGCATAAAGTCATCAACTTCACTATCTCTTCCAGAGACCTCAAAGTCCAGTGGCAAGACAAAAGTCAAGACATTAGTGATATCAAAAAGCACTCCTCGTTCTCATTGCTTCTCCTCAAAGCAGCATCCTGATTCAAAACAGTGGGACATCCATGGCCATGCCTATGATCCTCCACCATGGCAACTGGGCTTAGGAATTAGAAGTCACAGTTTCTTGGTACCATATATCACGAGGAGTTGAAGGACCACCTGTATAGTCATTTACACGCTTCATCCAAAAGAGGTATTTGTGGAAATCTAAGGATGATGGATTGGGTAAGAGCTGAGATCATTTTTACCAAATGGGCCAAATTGTCATCTACATCATGGTGCCTTAAAAGTTAATGTGCCTTGATGCAAACTAATGCAATTATGGTATTAAATTTTGCTAAAGATCGAAGGTGTTTGAAATTAAGCCAGAGTTGGAGTACTCTAGCTCCGGAAAACCAGTGTCCCATCTTTGATGAACAGAAGACATAAACTAATCCCCATTGTGTTAATGGATGTTGTAACCTACCTTTTCAGCCTTTTGCTTTCTTTTTTCCTACCTTTTAAAAGGTTTTATTGATGATTTTTGTGTTTTATGCTACTATCACTTCCTAGTGTTCCCTCCCCCATTCTACTTTCTGTACTCTCTTCTTGCCTTATCCTCTCTAGGCTCTTTGTAGTTGTTTATGCCTCCTGTCCTATCACAAATTACCCAAAATTACTTAATTTTGAGAGGCCCCTTCCTCCCTCCCTCTTTCCCTTGCTCCCTCCATCCTTTCTTCCCTCCCTTCCTTTATCCCTGCCTCCCCTCCTACATCCTTCCCACAAATTTCTCCTTTGCAAAAAGAATCACATTCTTCTTTGCCTTGGACTTATTTGAAACCATATTTTTCCACCCTGTCATGTAGTAAGGTCTTTGAAATCAGCGGTTATGTTATAGTTATTCTTGTCTCCTCAGTGCCTAGCATAGTTCTGTGCATAAGGTTGTAATGTCAGATCACGAAGAAGACTTCCAGGTCTTAGGACCCTAGGTCTATGGCTGGTAGAGACTTCGAGGTCATACCCCAAACTCCTCATTTTTTAGATGAGCAAACAGGCCCAGAGAGCATAGTGAACACTTATTGTTTGTCGAATTGAGTTAAACAAGTGACTATCAGCTTTCAGAGAGGAGGTTCCTTGCCTTAGGTGGAGGGTTACTGGCTGCTAGTATTGGAAGCCAAATTTCACCCTTTGCATAATTTTGCCACGGGGTGGGCCAACAAGAAGCATTCTAATTTGTCTTGATCTTGGTGTTCTGGGTAGGGGAAATATACTAGATGGTCTCTATCTGATTATGGTAATGTAGTCAGCATCATCAGCATGAGTATTCATTATCTTTTTGCTTCTCTACCCCTTTCAGTCTTCATTAGTAAGATAATCAATGTTTAATGCAGTACAGTTTACAGGAGACACATGGATAGCGCATGATACATATGATTTATGGTTTGTTTGGGGGCTACAACTTGCCTTAGGGCAGCTAGGTGGTGCTGCAATGGATAGAGAGTTGGGCACTCATCTTTCTGAGTTCAATTCTGGCCTCAGAAACTGACTAGCTGTGTGACCCTGGGCAAGTCACTTTGCCTTGTTTGCCTCAGTTTCCTCTTTTGTAAAATGAAGTTGAAAACCACTCCAGGGTGGTTTGGTGACTCCCTAAAAGGGATCACAAAGAGTTGCACACAACTGGAAAACAACAGAACAACAATATTAATAATTTGTTTTCTGTTTTCAATTCTCTTCCATCCCCTCCTCTCTTCTCCTCCTCTCTCTCTTCTCCCATATGATCATGGAAATGAAATTCAGCAGGGAAACATTTTCCCCTTATAAATATGTTTGCAACTCTCAAATGAATTAGCTTTGAGACTGCAGGAGAAAGAGAGGGCCTAAAAGTCTGGCTAGGAAAAAAAAAACAAAACTCCGAACCAGCCAATCAAGTCCAAGGGCAAAAAGTACCCAGGCATCTCCAGCAGCAGGGTGGAAATAACCACATAGAAAGCCACCTCTCTTTGTTTCCCCTGCTGCATTTGTCTGCTTTGTTTTACAGGTAAGGTGCAGCATTTAGACAAGCTTCTTGTGGATGTGTGTGGGAGGAGATTGGTGATTAATAACTGAATGTCTTCTCTTGGCTGGCTGCCTATAGAAACAAATGGTCCTGAAGTGCCTCTGCTATGGGGAAAGGTCCAGCTACAGAGGGTTTGGGCAGAAGTAGCCACTGCTGTTTGGGAAATTGTAGTCATCCCCCAAACTCTGGGCTTACTATTTGGCTTGGTATTTCATCAGTAACAAAGGACAGTGAAATTGTACCACTACAGAGAGCAGCTCATCTGTATTCAGGCAGGACTGAAAAGGAAATGAGGTGCTGGGACAAATCCAAATCAAATGCCTATCTGCCATGTTCTTAATCAGCCATGTGACCTTAGGAAAGTCATTTTCCATCTTTGGTTTTCCTGACATTTCCTATAGATTGGTTGTGATTTTTAACAAAGTAAGCACTTTTCAAAGCATTATAAGGTTTTATGATATAATCTCTCTAGCCCTGTTCAGCTTCTGAAATGAAGTCTTCTGGGTACCTCAGTAGGAAGGTACCAGCTGTTATTAGCTTCTCCTTTCTAAGCCTCAGCTTTCTCATCTGTAATATGGGAATAACAGCACTTATTTTACCTAGCTCTGTATTTATTATGAAGAAAAAGTTTTACTAAGATAATAGGAATGTTCTGCTCTATAGTGAATAGTGTCATGGTGAGCTCCAACATCTTCTGTGGCTTCCTTTGCCTATAAGATAAGATACAAGTTGCTTAGCCTGACATTTAGTATCATCTGCATGTAGTCCCTCCTTAGGCCACATTACTCCTCTTAACATTTCATCATTCTGGTCATACTATACCATTAGCTGTTTCCTGACATTGGTTTTCCATCTTCTACCCCCTTATTGTACAGGTCATTCCCCAGACTTGGAATGTACTATCTCCTCGTCCCTGTCCATAAGAGTGCTTTTTTGTCTTTATTGGTTAGTGATCCTGTCATGCCTTTGGGATCCCAACCTTCCTATTAATATCCAGTCCATTACCATGTATCTAGGCACATAGGCACTGGAGTCATTCCCAGCTCATGACTTTCCCTCACCCCACATATCCAATCAGTTCCCAAGTGTTGTGAATTCCACCTCTATATTATCTCTTATAGCTGTCTCTGTCTTGTCACTCATATAACCACCACCCAATTTCATATCTCCATAACTGGAACTATTGCCATAGCCTCCTAATTGGTCCCCTGCCTCTAACCTGCTCCCCCTCTAATCCGTCATCTATACAGCTGCCAAAGTGATTTTTTTTTTGCTTTTTGGAGGGCAGAGCAATTGGGGTTAAGTGACTTGCCCAAGGTCACATGGCTAGTAAGGGTTAAGTGTCTGAGGCTGGACTTGAACTCAGGTCCTCCTGACTCCAGGGTCAGTGCTCTGTTCACTGTACCACCTAGGTGTCCCCAAAAGTGATTTTCTTAAGAAACATTTCTAACTATGTCACTTCTTTGCTCAATAAACTACAGTGTCTCCCTACAACCTGTAGGAGCAAACACAAATTCCTTAGTTCATTTAAAGGTCTTTATAACAGTTTTAGTCTCATCATATGACATTTCCCTTTTTTTCTTTGGTCCAGCCAATCTGGCCTCCTTGCTGTTTGTCACATGTGATGCCTTTTCATGGGTTCTGCCTCACTCCAGGAATGCTCTCCCTCCTCACATTTGCCTCAAATCCCTAGTTTTCTTCAAATCTCAGCTCTTCCACTACATCCTACATGTGCCTACATGTGACCTTTCCTGACCCTACCTCTTCCCCAAGCTAGTAGATACAAATGTGCATGTCTCCCCCATTAGAATGGAAGTTCCATGAAGACAAGGATTGTTTTGTGTTTATCTTTGCATTACAATGCTTGGCATGTAATAGGCACTTAATAATTGCTTATTGATTGACTGATTAAGGTCATCATTTTGAACTTCAGCCATCATGATCCAGGGCTAGAAGTAGAGATGTAGAAAATAAATAATAAATCATCCTGAATTTGTTTTGACTCAATACATTGTGCTGAATTTGTTTTGACCCTTGGAAATTTTTTCAGTTTTATGTTGTTTTCTTTTGGTTTGGCTTTTGCTAATTCTAAGATCCTGGCTCATTTTATTATTATTTTATTTATTTGCCTCTGCTTCCTTTAAGTACAGAGCAGTCAAAAAATGCCTGATCAGGTGATCCAACCAGCAGTGTTATGTTTAATACAGGTTTTTATAGGAATGCCACCCCACAGCATAGGTAGGTAATGAATCATGAACAAGAATGATTATAGAGTGCTTTGTGAATCTAATATACTATTTAAGTGCTAACTCATTTCATGTTGCTTCCAAAGATGTAATTAAAAAAACTCGTGTGTGTTTTCTCTTCATAGTTACTTTAATTATGCAAGCTATCTAATGTTTTCTGCTGCTATGGTTCTTCCTGGGTTATGTGACTAGAAGTAAAATGCAATTTGCCTTCCCACCAAAAGATCTGACATTTTATTCCAGGACACTTAAAAACATGTCCTCAGCATCACCTTGCCCACCCCTGGAGCTTTGCCACAACAACGTTTTGCAAGCGATTTAGCTCAGTGTATCAGAGATATGGGGATCCATTAGAAACTCCAGAGAAAAATGAGGTAGGTAAAATGCATTACTAGAGTTGGATTCTATCCAGCCAGTAGACAGAACATCTTTATTCTTATCAGAAAGTTCACAGGGTCTTCTATGAGCTCATTTTGGCATCTCAGCTACTCAAATGGCCCATCTCTTCATTGTTGAATGTGAGAAATTGGACCAGTTCTTACAAAGGACTAAAGGGTGCCAATTGCAGCACCACTGTTTGACTCCAGGTTGACATTAAAATCTTCCTTTTAAAAGTTGGGAGAGATTCTCTTCTCCCAATAGTTCTAGGCTTGCTGTTAGAGGGAACATTTCATAAATTCTAGATTTATGATTTCCTAAATTGATATGGTGATCTTGGAACAAGATTCAAGGAAGTAAGGGGGAAGGAAGGAAGGAAGGAAGGAAGGAAGGAAGGAAGGAAGGAAGGAAGGAAGGAACAAGGAAGGAAGGAAAGAAAGAAGGGAGGAAGGAGGGAAGGAAGGAAGGAAAGAAGGAAGGGAGGAAGGAGGGAAGGAAGGAAGGAGGGAAGGA
>JAQQSW010008481.1:0-13461 GCA_028646575.1 Pseudocheirus occidentalis
CCGGACCCGCTCTTCTCCTCCCTAGTTAGCAAAATCCACTGACCTTTCTCTTAGCCTTTTTTTCTTCTGGCCTGATAAATGTGGTAACTGTGCCTCCAGTGCAGCCGATCTGATCTGCTCTCCTATAGCCGCGGTTCCCTGCCCGATGCCCCAGAGCTTGACCCGGCTGGGGTTTTGGCCGCGGGTCCCAGACTGCTGCGAGGAGCCCTGCCTGCTGTGCTGCCTGTAGCAACAGATGTGCTTTCTGTCTTGTGGAGAGTTTTGGAGCTTGAAAATCTGTTTAGCATCCCATTTTATGAGTTTTTTAGAGTGTTTGTATGGAAGCTGTGGTGCTTTGCTGCTTCTATGCCACCATCTTGGCTCCGCCCCCCCAATATTACTTTCTTAAATGAAGGTCCAACCAAGTCACACCCCTACTTACTAAATTCTGGTGGTTCTCTATTATCTCCAGGATCAAATATAAATTAAATGCCTCTGGAACTTAAAGTTCTTCAGGGCTTCTTCCTAGTGGTCAGGGCTTATTTGCCATTTTCCCCATTTCCTTCCTTCCTGTCTTATTCCCTTTTTTCTTTTCTTCCTCCCTTCCTTCCTACCCTTCCTCTCCTTCCTCCCAGAATGTTCTCCTCTCTCATCTCCACCTCTTAGAAACCCTGGCTTCTTGCCCTAATTCTAGGCAAGAGGCCCCTTCCTATCCTTTCACTGCCTTCTAATAAAAAAAAAACTTTTATCTATATTTTGTTTATGTCTATTTACCTACATGGCCCCTCTATTAGAATGTAACCTTCTTGAGAGCAGGGACTATTTTTTCTTTCCTTGTATACTTAGTATTTAACATGGTGCGCGGCTCATAGTAAAATCTTAATAAATGCCTTTTGATTAAGAGTAAGCCTCACACTATTAACAGATGATCAGATTTCTAAGCAGCAATAGTAATGGGTAAACTTCATACTATTATCAAATTAACAGATTGACAAATTATGGGTATGAATTTTAAGGCAGCTGTGACAACGTCCTTGTATCTCCTTTCCAGTATCTATCCTTTGGCCAAATCCCATGACCACATCATTAAAAAATGCTAAACATATATATACTTCCACATAAAATTTGTATATTTTGTTATAAACTTCAAAATTCCTTAAGTTAGCTCTCAGTGTGTTGCCCTTAAATATAATATTTAGTAGAAGAGATATGAACAGATCCTCCTAATTCACCTCTCTGACTCAGCCTCAGTGTCCTCATCTGTAAAATGGGCTGGAGAAGGACATAACAAACTACTTTAGTATCGTTGCTAAGAAAACCCCCAAAAAAGGTTACCAAGAGTCAAACATGGCTGAAAAATGACTAAACAACAAAACATATATACATATGTGTAAAAAGTACTTATATATGTGTCTATACATATATTTACATATATAACTATGTGTGTATGTATGTGTGACTGGTGAGTTCCTGCCTGTTCAAATAAGGTCAAATTTTGTATGACATTCCTCATTGCTCTCATAGGTTCACAGATTTGTAGCTGGAAGGGACCTCAGATGCCACCTATTCCAACCCCCTCATTCTAAAGATATGGACCCTGAAGCCCTCAGAGGTGAAGAGATTCTCCCTAGGAAACCCCAGCAATGAGCGGCAGTGACTCCATATCCCATGTTCTTCATGTTCAGTATCTATGGACTCTCCTTGAAATGACTGTTCAGGATGGTGAGGTCTGAAGTTTCTGAGGAACCATTAACCTTTGGCTGAAATCCTCATTTTTTGCTCCTGAATCCTATTTCATGACCCTCTCCTGCTCAATCTCCTGATCAAGTCCCCAAGGCAATAACACTAACATTACAGCTGACATTTAAACCACCTTAATGTGTACCCGGTGCTTCCCTTGCATTGTCTCATCTGATCTACAGAGCAGCCTGTGAAGGAGTGGGCCTTACTATTATTGACTTAATTTAGAGAATCTTGTCAAGTTCTTTATGGAATGCCTCTACTTCATCCTATATAAAGAATGTTGGTATGTGAGCAACAATTACCTTCATAATGGTCTGTTTGATCACGTTCAACCCGAACCGTGTCCAATGATATGCTGTTAATTGTTGACTTTGGACACAAGACAAGAACAACTTCAATTCCTTTGTCCCCCTTCCAAGAAAGACCCACAGGCTAGCTTTCCATGGATCCACTTCTTAATAACTTCTGGGCTGAGGGTCAGCTCCCTAACTATTGGACAAGGATTTTATTTTGCCTCCCATTGCTGTTGTTTAGTTGTTTCAGTCTTATCTGACTCTTTGTAGCTACATTTGGGGTTTGGATTTATTTTTTGGCAAAGATACTGGAGTGGTTTGCCATTTCCTTCTCCAGCTCATTTTACAGATGAGGAAACTGAGGCAAACAAGGTTAAGTGACTTGCCCAAGCTCATATAGCTAGTAAACGTCTGAGGCCAGTTTTGAACTCAGGAAGATGAGTCTTCCTGATTCCAGGCCCAGCACCCTATCTACCATGCCATCAAGCTGCCCCATTTAATGTCATCAGTTAAATTAATGTTCATAGACACTAAGAGACTCTTATTGTCTTCTCCTCTCTTTTGTGCCACTCTTCCTCTAGGAACAAAAGGGAGAAATATGCACTAAGATCCATTTTTGTATTTCTACCCATTTTATGGGTCATTGTGGCAAAAGTTTAAAAAAAATACCTTATGGCCAACCTTAGGTGATAATGAGTCCCTCTAAACTTTGATAGGCTGGTCCTTGACCAGATGACAAAGTCTATCACTGACACTATAGTCAAGCCTTTATAGCTTGGTAGGGCTTGTAATGGGGGGGGGGGGAGGGGTCCTCCCTTTAATACCACCTCTCCAGTCTCAAGTTTGAGGTCTACTTCCCCATCACCAATCACTTTATGATTATCTTTTATATGTCTATATGTCTATATATGCATATATACACAAGTGTATTTTGTTATATGTTTATGTATATTACATATACATAAACATATAACAAAATACATATAACATATATATTAAAAATATAACAAAAATATATAACATATACACACACATATGTCTATAGGGTTAGACTATAAGTTTTGACCCTATGAACATTAAGGTATGTTTTTGCTTTAGTCTTCTTTAAATCCCAGTGCCCAGTATAACGGCTGGTATACAGTAGGCATTTGTTGATTACATCTCACAGTTTACTGGGCCCCACTCTGTAATCCAAAGGAATGCTGAGTCAGTTTATAGAATATTGTCAAGTTCTTGGTGGGGCAGAAGGGAGCCCTAGGGTCACTCCACAGTAGGATGAGACCTCAAAGTAGGATTTCTGTAGAAGCTGCTATGATACAGGAAAAAATAGAAAATATTTCAAAAACCTAGTCCTGTCCTAGAATGTACATTTTCTTCTCAATAACTACTATTCTTAGAAAGTCTGACAGGTTCTCAAAAGGAAGAGGACAGTTTGGATAGTGGTCATTATTATTCCATGAGACAAAAAAAGGAGACAAGTTTGGGCTGGGGTTTTTTAAAGTTCAATAAAAGAAAGCAGCTTCAAATGTCATATTTCTGAAGTGGAAATAGGATTTTAAATCTACTATTAGACTAATAAGAGTGCAATTTTGAAGGGAAGTGGAAAGGACAATTGGAATGTGGGTATGGTCCCCATTTTCTCCCACAAGGTAGTCTGGGAAACAAGGGTGTATAAAAGGGCATGACTGTGAAGAATATATTTTTCTACTGTTATTATTGTTATTATATTGGTTGAGTCCTATCTGATTCTCAATGACCCCCTTTGGGGTTTTCTTTAGCAAAGATGCTAGAGTAGTTTGCCATTTCCTTCTCCTACTCATTTCCAGATGAGAAACTGAGGCCAACATGGTTAAGTGACTTGCCCAGGGTCACAGAGCCAGGACGTATCTGAGGCTGGATTTGAACTCACAAGGATGAGTGTTCCTGACTCTAGGCAGCATATTCTGTGCCACCTAGGCAGCATGTCACTGTGCCATCTAGCTGCCCTATTTTGCTGCAAGAAAAATGAAAATGCTAGATTACGGTCTGAATCAAGGATTTGGCATCAAGTAAGTCTGACCACTTTCCAGCTTCAAAAGCTGTCAACTACTGTGGTTCCTCATAAAACCACCAAATAGGAAGGCAGATCAAGGTATTAATCATCCCCATTTTACAGAGAAATAAACTAAAATTCAGAAGAGGGGAAGTGACTCATAGAAAGTCACAGAGTTAGCCAGTGTAAGAACTAGAGCTACAAGCCTGTCTCTCTCTTTTTTTTGTTTTTTTGTTTTTTTTGCTTTTTTTTTGGAGGGCAGTTGGGGTTAAGTGACTTGCCCAAGGTCACACGGCTAGTTTTTGTGTGTGTGTGTGTGTGTGTTAAGTGTCTGAGGCCGGATTTGAACTCAGGTACTCCTGACTCCAGGGCCGGTGCTCTATTCACTGCGCCACCTAGCCGCCCCCCTCTCTTTTTTTTTTAACTCCCAGATTTAACATGCTGAAATCCTTATTTAAATCCACATTGTCATGGTGATCAAATGAAATGACATAAAGTACTCTGCAAAGCTTCAAGGGCCACATAAATTTTCACTAACATCTAGTACTCCTTTGAGCTTGGCAGAATTCTGAGTTGAAGAAAGGAGAAAAAAAAAATCCCAAGACCTGAAGGTTCCTGAAAGGTTCCAGGCTGCATGTGGTGTGATGGAAAAAGCCTTGGATTGGGAGTCAGGTGACCCTAACCCACTAGTTAGAGGCTGCGTAACTGTGGAGTAATCACTTCACCCCTACAGGGGAAGCCACTGAAAAATGAGGAGGTTGGACTTAAACATCCTCCAAGCTTTTCCTCTTTGGTCCTATAAATGGAATGTGAGGAGACAGAAGGAGTGGAACGGAATGGTTCTTGATCACCTCCTAGATCCCTCTTCTCCACAATTCCAAGCTTAGCACATTATTCTTTGCAAGATCCTTAAAAGACTCCATTTCCAGCCTTTCCACTCAGCTTTTCACTTTGTGGAAGGAATACCTGGTTTCACATAAGTGTGGGCTTCCCAAGAGAATGACCTTATTCCCTCCATAAAGGGATGGACTCAGCAAAGAGGTTGAGACAGTCAAGGCCAAGTGTGCTGAATAATAATGTGGCCAGATGGGTGCTCTGCTGCCAGGAAGACTCCAAAACGTTTATTGAGCCGAGCCTCAGAAATGGAGGTCAGGACTCAGATAGAGATTTTGATGTGTCCCCCCAGGTGTCTGCGGCCTGAAAAGACTGGTGCCCTGGGATATTAAAAGATTCTTGTCTGAGATCTTGACTCCAACTGGGCTTTTGCTCCCCAAACTTTAGGAAGACAAGTCTCCCATTAGATTATTGGCCCTACTCAGGTGGCTCCTGACACAGGACCACACAACTACTCAGTATCTGAGATTGGATTTGAACTCAGGTCTTCCTTACTCCAGGCTCAGTGCTCTATCAACTGTGTTACCTAGATACTCCAGAGTCTGCAATCTATAGTCTCAGAATACTGCTTGGGGTACCAATAAGTTACATGACCTGCTCCTGGTCCCCCAGTCAATATATAACTGAGATAGGACTTGAACCCAGGTTTTCTTCACTCCATTCCTCTATCAGTGAATTAACAAACATTTTTAATAACAGTCAAGATCTGTACACCATGCCAGGCACTGTGCCAAGCATTTACAAATACCACCTTATTTGATCCTCACAACAGTTCTAGGATGTACCTGCTACTATTATCCCCAATTTACAGGTAAGGAAAGTGAGGAAAGCACCTACTACAGGCCAGGCACTGAGCTAGGGGATAAAAAGACAAAAAAAAAGAAAAAAGAAATGAAACCGTCCCTGCCATCAAGAAGCTCGCCTTCTACTGGAATTCACTACAAGTTGTCTCTCCAATAGCAGAGCAAAACAGCTTGGCTTATCAGCCATAAACCACTTCCTTTAGGAAGCTACACAGCCAGTAGAAGTGTGCCTTCTTTTTTCTGACCTGTTGCTTTTATTGTATTCTTCATCTTGATAAACCAGAAGCCATCACATAGAAACAGGGGAGGCCAATTGTAGGGTCTGTACTCAGATCCCATCAAAACCTTTTGAGCCTTGCATGTAGCACCTGCAATCTAGAAGCCTGAATGGGTAATTACGGCAACCCCAAATGGCCACCAGCACTCAACTGGACCAAACAATTGCCACCGGATTCATAAGACAGGGGTATTTTAGTCTAACCCTAGGGAAAAAAAACCAACACATTCTCCTTAGAAGTCTAAGAGCCAAGAAGCATTTATTAAGAACCTACTATGTGCCAGGCACCATGCTAAGTCCTGGGAATACAAAGTCAAGCCAGAACTGCCCCACTGTTGCCAAAGAGTTTATAATCTAATGGAGGAGATGACATGCCAACAAGTCCACTGCCCAAGCTTCATCCAGTATCATTAGCTAATACACTATTACTAAAATTCAAATTTACTTCTCTAAACACCAAAACCTGATTTACCTTAAGCATTCTGGAAGAAAATCTTCGCTCAAAAACGCATTGTATCTTCCCTGCCTTCTTAAGCACAGTAACTAGAGAGAATGTAACTATTTCTTGATGCCTTCTGGTCACTAACATGAACACTCACTAACATATAGAACAGAGGTTCTCAACCTGTGGGTTATATTCAATTTGTAACAATGAAAATACATCCTGCATATAAGATATTTATATTACAATTCATAACAGTAGCAAAATTACAGTTATGAAGTAGCAACGAAAATAATTTTATGGTTGAGGGTCACTACAACATGAGGAACTGTATTAAAGGGTCACAGCATTAGGAAGGTTGAGAACCACTGATCTAGAACATTCAGTGATATCCTCAAGAGCTATATGAGCTATGGAAGCCTTCTGAACTTACCTCTACTGAAAGGTCACAGATTGCTTTGCTTTTGTAACAATTTTTATTGCTCACAGATATCAGATTCTGGTTTGTTTGTTTGTTTAAGTTTTTCTCCTGCCTTCCTCAAGGTCAGGTTGCTAGCAGTTACCTCTCATGGCTATCAGCCAATTCTAACCTCTTGGCCTCTCATAAACTTTCTAATCTTTCTCTGGAAGGGGAATACACATTAACAACTTGTTATAACTGTCTCTAAAGAAAGAGTAAAAGACATCTGAACAAAGGTCTAAGAGGTTCATGTAAGAGTTTTATTTAAAATATTACAGACTTGGTGACATTGGCACTTCAGAGGCCTTCTTTCGTAATTTTCTGATTCTCAGATATGTCCCAGCTAACTGAGGTTGCCAGATGAGTGACCTCTACATATGCAAAGGATCATTATAGCTGCAAGACAATTTATTTAAATCCATTTAGCTCAGGTGATGATAACCTGGCTCATAGTCAAGGTCTGGTCTCAACAGGAATTCCATGAACACTTAACTCTAAATCTGACCAGTTTGAGCCCAAAGTTCCTTCATGATGAGGGTCCAGCATAAATTGCCACTCTTCAAGAAATTACTCAAAGTGAAAAGCCAGCTGATATTGGGTTCAGAAACACTACCTTCATATCTGAAAGATACCATGCTACTGAAAAGTACGGAGAAGGCATTTAATCCAACTATTTTGGAGAGCAATCTGGAATTATGCCAAAGAGTTATTAAACTGCCTATATACACTTTGACCCAGCAATACCACTACTAGGTCTATTTCCAAAGATGATTTGGGAAAAAGGAAATAGGTCTATATGTTCTAAAATATTGACAGCAACTCTCTTTGTCATAGCAAAGAACTAGAAATTGTGGGGATGCCCATCAATGTGGGAATGGCTGAACAAATTGTGGTATATGATTGTGATAGAATACTGCTGTGCTGTAAGAAATGATGAGCTCAATGATCTTAGAAAAACATGGATAGATTTGCACAAAATAAAGAAGAGGAAAATGGGCAGAACCAAGAGAACATTGTATACAGTAACAGCAATATTGTTTTAAGAGCAACTTTGAGCAACTAAGTCAATTTGACTATTATAAATACCCAAATTAACTACAAAGGACATATGAAGGAAGACGCTGTCTGCACCCAGAGAAAGAACTGATAAATAGAAGTATGTATAGAATGATTTTATATGTGTATACATACACACACACACACACACACACAAATATTTGTGTCTAATGGTAGCCATCGGGGGAAGAGGAGGGGAAAAGTTGCATAATAACCTTATTATACATTTAAAAGAGATAGTAAGTTGTATGTAATAGATTTGCAGTTTCATATACCATCTTTTTTTTTCTATTCTACTATGTTATAGAAATGCTTGTTTTATGTCTTAGGTTCAGAATAAAATAAATAATATTTGGAAAGAACAAAGAAGGTATCTAATACTCAATTTGTGCCAAAGCTGGGGAGAGAATGGGGAAGGGACAGTGTTGTGGTAACAACTAAGGGAAACATAGCTTTAGCAGGGTTGTTCTACTCTCTTCTCTTTCTCTACCTCATTTAACCTCTGTGATAATCACTCACTTACACGTAATGCCAGTTCCTGAAATAACTGGACAAGTGATTAAGTGACAGAAAATACCCAGAAGAAGGCTTGGGTATGGAAAGTAATTTATAGATTTGGGGAGAAATGGGTTTTGGGTAGAAGATGCTGGGTGGAGCAAGTTTAACTTAAATGATATTTTATTTGTTTTTTCAAAATACAAAAGAACCATCCAAAAAATTCATGATAAAAAATCTTCCCAAGCAAAGGCTCTCTTGTGGGGAACTGGTTTGTCTTTCCTTTTCTCTCTAGATGAGGTAAAGGAAAGATGTACCTGTGAATTAGATAAGAATTTCCCTCAATGCCTTACATACCACAAGAACTTAAAAATATTTGCATTTTAATTGAATAAAAAGGGAGAGAAAAGAGAAGCTTTAAAAACGTATTAACTTCTTCAAAACCTTAACTGTGGCCTTGCCCTTTTTTTCTGCTTTACACTGAGAAGGTATCCATCCCTCTACCACCCAGGAAAACTTCTGGGTCTTCTTCCATAACCTTCTCTCTTGTATCAAGGGAAGCAATGACTCTCCACCTTGCCCAGTTTAACCCCTCTGTCTTTCCCTTTATCCCATTCCTGCTTCCCTAAGGACCTTGCTCCATCAATTATCCGCCCCCTCGAGATAATCTCTCCTTCTCTACTGGTTCCTTCCTACCAATACTCAATTTCTTTTAAATTTTTCTTTTTAAACTTTTCCTTTTTGCAAACAGGAATGCTATTTGGGGAAAGTAGAAAAAGTCACTGGTACTAGAGTCGGAGGTCCTGGGTTCAAGTCACTTTGCTTCTTTCAGACAGATTTCTCAACTCTAAAATTAAGAAGTCAAACTAAATGGTTTCTGAGGTCCATACTGGATCTAAGTTTATGATTCCTTAATCCTTGGACGTGCTAGAGAGAGATGTAGGTGAAATGTTATTTTAAAAAAAAAATTGTGGAGGGAACGATCACTTTCAAAGGAAAAAGGAAATGAGGTGGGGGCAAAGAGTAAAGAAGTGAAAACTGAGCCAGGTCCTTGAAGGAAATGAGGAATCATTGCAGGAATAGCAGAAAACATGAGCAAAAGTACTATTTTCTCCATCTAGTGAAAACTGACAAGACATGGAAATTGATCAGAGGCAGAAGGAAAGAGCTGTGACTTCAAAGTTTGGATTCTAGCTGACTAGGAGAGGGACAACCATCTGCAGAAAGAAAAGTTGGAGAAGAGGCAGGTTTGAGGGCAGAGAAGCAGAGATCCATTTTCAAAAAAGTGAGTTACACATTGGAAAAGGCTCATCAGTCTTGGGTCAGAACCATGTAGTACATCAATATTTAAGAGACTGGAACAATATGAAGCACCAGCAAAGAAAAGCAGAGAAAAAATAAAGACATAAGAGAAAAATCATAAAACAAGAGTGTTATTATGGACTCCAGAGGACAGACTATCAAATGGGCAAGAATACCTTTGTTTCTCTTCTGTCCACTCAATGAATCTCTGATCTTTTCCAATCACCATTGGGAAAAAACCACCAGTGACCTCCTTGTTGCTCAATGCAATAACTTTGCTTCAGTTCTCATCCTCCATGACCTCTCTGAAACCACCCTATTCCTCTTTATTCCACCAGCTTTTCTGACATTGAATTGCCATGTTTCTCTTACTAATTTGGACACCACTTATTACCTTTAATGTCTCCTCTCCTCCTTCCTCAACCTCCTATATCTATATATAGAAGATCTCCATAATGGTCATCTGTCCATCCTACACACACTGTTTCCATTGGTGATCTCATCCAATGATTCCCTCTTTAGTCCCATTACTTCTTCCAAACTCTAGACACACATTTCCATCTTCTTACTGGTCATCTCCACTTAAGTACCCTTACTGGTACCTCAGAAGTTCAATATACCCACAATGAGCTTGCTATCTTTGGTCATAGACCCATTTTACTTAAAGATGCCCAGGACTTTAGAAGTCTTATAGCCTATCCCTCTCATTTTAGAGATTAGGAAATTAAGAGCTAGAAAGGGGAAGGCACTTTCCTGGAGTGGGATGGTATGATCTCATGTTTCTGTTCTACCTCTATTTTAGTATGAGTTCTCCTTTCAATTGGTAAGAGTGATAGTATGAGGAAGAGCACTGGGGCTAGAGCCCTCCAAACTACTAGCCCTTCAGTTTAAGCTACTTAGTCAGTAAAGGAAGATCTGTGACTAGAACTGAGAAAAAGGAAGGCTAGTAGGTTCATAGTGAAAATTCCACCTGAAGAGAAGCAAACTAGACTAGCATGGAATAATAATAGAGTAATGGATTTAGAGTAGTTCTGCATTTATAACGTCTAGGCCTCAGTTTTTATAACTGTAAAATGGGAAGGTGGGCAGGATAGATGACCTTTTCCTTCTAGCTCTAAATCTACAGTTCTATGGTTTGGCTCTCCTCAAAAGTGATAGAATGTCCTCACTTCATTTATTAAAAAAAAAACCCAAAACACAAGTCTATATGGCTTCCTTCTTCAATGGAAATGAGTACTAGACAAAACTCATCTTAATCTTTAAAACCCTATGAAGAGACATCTTTGTGTTGAAACTCAAAGGCTCATATCCAAGTATGACGCTAAACTAAATTTGGACTTCTAGATTCCCTATTCTAAAATTTACCCTCCCCAACACTTATCCTTCTTCCCACCCCTATTCCTGTTGGGCATACTATTTTCTTCCTAAATCAACTAAGCTACTCCTAAGAAGTCTGATCAAAGCAATAACCAACCAAAAAATGTTTCCAAAGGACCTAGGATGAAGCACGTCAACCCTTCTCCTAAGGAGAGAGAGGAGGAACTCAAGATGCTGAGACATGAAAACAAACACGGCCACTGTGTTATTTTGCATGACTATGCTTCTTTGTTATGTTTTCCCCCCTTTCTTTCAATCAGTTTTTAATTGGGGATGGGAATGAAGGAAAGGACTGTTAATAACAGTATTGCCAAATAATGTCATTGAAATATATATGTGCATGTGTGTGTGTATATGTATGTATATGCATACATACACACACACACACACACACAAAATGCAAAGAAAACAGAAGGAAGCTCCCAATGAAATACACACAAGCAGGTTTGCTTTGAAATTAATATATAGAATTTATTATATACTTTAAAAAGCAAATAGGTGAAATGGAAATTGACAGCTTCATACAGAATCCTCTTTTTTTTCTTTATAGAAATGCTTTTTCAATTGTTTAGATTCAAAATTTTTTTTTAAAAATTTTGAAAAAAGAAAATGGAAAATTTCTGCCAAAGAATTATACATGGAAAAAATAAATCGGGTTTGTCTCATGTAAAATATTCTGCAAACTTTACTTCAAATCTACTGTTTCCCAGAGGGCAACAATGGCAATGGATCCAGGAAGAAATGCTGTAGGAATGTTTTTTCCCCAATACTGGGGGAGGGAGGGGAGAGGAGGGGAGGGGTGGCTGTGCTGCTGGTGATTAACATGAAAGGAAGGGAAAGGAGAATACTCTCAGCCTGTACCCCAAACCAGGACCTTAAAGTACCCATTTTGCAGTGAAACAATGTGAAAAATTCAACAGTCTCAGGAATGCTCAACCTTAAAGCTCAAAATCCCAGAGCTAAATGTATTCCCTCCCTCTTCCAATTGCCCTGAAATACTCATCTAGATCTCTGCTTTGCCTCTATCCACTTCCTACAATAAGTCTCTACTCCCATCCTGATTAAAATAATTAAATATAAACATCCTGAGGGCAGGAACTGGTTGTTTTTTTTTATCTTTGCATACCCAATCTCAACAAATAGTTAAAAATTACACATGTGTGATAGTGAAGCATAAAGAAATAAAAAGAAAAATATTCCCTCAAAATCAGTAAGTGAATAAACAGTTATTAAGCACCTACTCTCGACTAACTACTGGGGGAATACAAAAAAAAAAAAAGCAAAAGCAGGGATAACTAGGTGGCACAGTGAATAGAGCACTGGCCCTGGAATCAGGAAAACCTGAGTTCAAATCCAGTCTCAGACACTTAACATTTACTGGCCGTGTGACCTTAGGCAAATCACTTAACCCCAATTGCCCTGTCTTCTCCCCTCCAAAAAGACAAAAAAAAAAAAAAAAAAAGCAAAAGCCAGTCCCTGCTCTCAAGGAGGTCACAGTCTAATGAATAACCAACAGCAAGAAGGCACTAGAATAAAAGGGGGGTGAAGGAGGTCAGAAAGACTTCCAGAAGAAAGTGGAACTTCAGCTGGTACTTGAAGGAAGTCAGCAGGAAGAGATGAGGAGGGAGAAGTCAGAGAAAGGAATGGGGAAAGGAAAAGGGAATGAATACTTATACAGCACCTACAATGTGCCAGGCACAGTGTTAAGCGCTCCAAATATTGTCTCATTTGATCCTTACAACAACCATACAAGGTAGTGGGGTCATTGTCCTGCTTTTACGGTTGAGGAAACTGAGGCAAACAGGTTAAGTGGCTTGCCCAGGGTAACACAGATAGTAATTGTCTGAGGATGGATCAGAATCCAGGTCTTCCTGACTTTCTCTCTCCCACTGCCCTGTCTGGCTTCCAAGAGAAGCCAAGAGTGGCCATCATCCCTTCTCTGACTGTGACTTGGGGCAATAATGAGAACACCACTTTACAGCGTTTCAGTCAGTTCTTTCATCCTTTTTCCCCAATCCCCAAGGCTGGAAGGGTGGGCCCCCAACACCAGCACATGGTTTACACTCATACAGACTCAGCTGAATTCAAATCCCAGCTCTGGCTCCTGTGTGACTTGGAGCAAATAACTTCATTCCTCTGAGCTTCAGCTCCCTCATCTTGATGAGGTGTAGGTTCTGGGACCCCTTCCCCCTTTTTGAGCTCTCCTTGATTCTTTGAGGTACAGGCTCTGGGAAAGTAAACCTTCCCAGGGAAGACATTTGCCTGAGGTCATGGGCCTTGAGATGAGGCTCTGCCCAAGTCTTTAGCT
>JAQQSW010008482.1:0-13460 GCA_028646575.1 Pseudocheirus occidentalis
AGAGTTGTAGAGCAAAGGTTATTTTTACTGAAGCAAATCTGTCTCATTTCTTTTTTTCATCTCATAGCAATCAAACAGAGGGCTTATTACCAGATATGGAAGAAATCACATGGAGTTAGTGAATCAAGATAGGCTGTTTCCTAGAGCGGGGGAAAGGAAAACTTGGAGGAGGAGAAGGAGGAGGAGGAAGAAGAGGAGGAGGAGGAGGAGAATAACAGCAACCAAGGCTCTGTACAATCCAAAATTCTATATTACTACATTTGTGCATCTTGTAAGGTTTATTTTGGGAGATTTCAAAAGAATGGGAGGATCATTTGAGAAAGAAATTTTGCTGAGTATGGTGTACTTAGATGTAAGGTGTTTCCATGGGACAATATACATTATATACCTCCGGGACTTCCAACTCTTTCAAGAGCAATCCTGAAAACCAGTTTTAAATTAAAAATAGACAATGGAATAGATTAAACAAAAAACCCTTAGAAGCCAAAGCTGCTTAACCCAAGGTAATTAATACCTGAAAGAGTTGTTAGTCAATGACATCATTATTTGGTCTTGTAGTCTTTGTTTGTCATCTGTGGAAATAATATGAAAGAAATTGGGGGAATTAGAGTATGTGGACATTGAATGAAGAATAAAGAAAAAAACTAAGAAGGATCATCACACAGTGCCACAAATTCAGGTGGCCCTAGATTGTGCAGAAGTGGGTGGAGGTATACAAATATTGAATTGAAGAAGAAAGCCAACTATTCCTTCCTGGATGATCCTCACTCAGGTGGACAGAATTGCTCTTTACCAACTCTTACCTTCTGGCACCCCCAGAGATATAACTTTTTCTATTGTAAATATTCTTTTCCTCATACCCGTCAGGAGTAGAGACCTTGGCTCTTTAACTTGCTTAAGGGAAAAAAAGATACTACAGGGAAATTTTGCCTGAGGGTCCTTGCTCCTTTTCTCCCACTACTATTTAACAAACCTCCTCCTGACACTTGAAACTGCTCCCATAAATATAGTCTCCTTCTTTAGAGCGTGAGCTCCTTTAGAGGAGAGATTGCTACATTTTTCTCTTTGTATCCTCAGCACTTAGCACAGTGCTTTGTACATAGTAAGCATTTAATAAATGCTACATTCACCAAAATAATCCTAATCTCTTAAATATTCTGGGGCTGCTGAAACCTAATCAAAAGGCTTAATGGATTAAGCTATCATGTGACATTTGTAGACTATAACTATACTGCAACTGAGAATTACACCATAGAATTTACTCCCATGTATTCTGACGCTTGGATTAGCTGTGTATTGACTTGTGCTTTGGAGTATGAGAGACTGACGTGAGGTAGAGGCCTACTACCAGTATATCACTCAAATGAGAGATCAGTTGAGACAGGTCTACAATTTAGCTATGGCCTCAGCCAAGATGAAAATGGAGAACAATAAACATAATTCTCACATTTCCTATCAAGTGTTCTAGGAAGTGAATTTTTAGCACACCAAATACAAAATTGCAGGGTCATTGGAAAACTCAATATCGTGAATTAATAGAGAACTACTTATTACCAGGATATTAAAAGACTAAGTAGCTTTTCTCCTCCGAGGGCAGTTAGGTGACAAGGTAAAGCATTGGACCTGAAATCAGAACGACATCTTCCTTAGTTCAAATCTGGCCTCAGTCCCCTACTACCTCTGTGACTCTGGGCAAGTCACTGAACCCTGTTTGCCTCAGTTTCCTCATCGGTAAAATGATCTGGGGAAGGAAATGGCAAACCACTCCAGTATCTTTGCCAAGAAAACCCCAAATGGGGTCACAAAGGGAGGGACATAATTGAAATGACTAAAGAACAACAAAGCAGTCTACCGGTTAATAAAATGGCACCTGGGAAGCAACCAGAGCCCTATGAGCATAGTGCTTTGTGATAGACCTATCAGTTTTCTTATAGGAAACAAGTGGTTGAGGCATAAACAGGAATAACAATACAGGAGAATCAAGAACTGGGCCCCATGAAGCCCTCATCTTCCAGGTGCACAAGCACTCTGTATTATAAACCAATGATTGTATATGATCTATATAAAAATTACATATATATATACATATATGTATGTATGTATGTATTTTTTAAAAATAACTTTCAGCAACTGAAAACGTTTTGACCAGAAGAAGAATAGAGGAGAGATTTAAAAAATATCTTTCTCTTCTTGACCCAGTAATGCTAGAGGACTATTTGAATCCCTCCCCACTCCCCACTCAGGTAAAATACTTTAGATATCTTGGGTATCCCACAATGAATTCCTGGGTAATTTAAATAACTCTGATTTCTTTCACCCCCAGAAACCTTAAAAGAATGCAAACTTGAAAGAATCAAAAGATTCTGCTGAGCCAAAGGACCTATGGGAGGTTCTGACACAAATAGAAAAAGCACTGCCTTTGTACCTAGGGGAGGGAAGGATAGAGGGATGCAGACTTACACTACTCTAACCTGTTATTTGGGATGAAGAGATAAGTAGCAGATTCTGGGAGGTCAGAAGTTCACAGAAACATAACAAAAAAGGGGAAAATATAGAGCTGGGTCCACTTACATTAGAACTACATGTTGGAAACCCAAATTCTCCATCCAAGATAAGGGAGCCTCAAGGTCTGGAGTGATTTGGGGAAAGCCCTCTGAAGATTTAAGGGGCCAGCCTTGCTGGATAAACAGAATTACTGAGAAGGAACCACTATGGGAGAAGAAACCCCAACGAAAGGCAAAGATCTGATGAACAATGGATGCTACCTGCTAGGGAGCTGTGAGCATAGCAGTACTGCTCAGGAAAGCAAATGATCAGCGGTGGAAGCAGTGATAGGGAGCTTCAGAGAACTATAGGCAGAGGAAAGATCTGTACTGCTCAAATGAACTGTGGTTATTGACAATACCCTGTACATTGTCAGACAGTGAAGCTCCCATATTCTTTGAAATGAATCAATGAGTAAGAGGAATAATAAATAACCCTCCAAAGTGCGCCGGGGCTCATAGAGCCATAGTAATGGCCTCTGACATGAGGGATAAATATAGATGTACAGGATTCTAATGTGTGTGCTATGGACATACATCACCGCTGTCTCCTATATCTGATAACCCACATAACATTTTTGTCAAAGTACCATAGAAGTCTCAGTTTCCTCATTTGTAAAATCTCATACCAAACCAAACTTCTTACCTGTATCTAACTTTTGTGTTCATGTTGTCATCAGTGAGTTGTTATTGCCCTCTAGTGTCCAGAAGACAATTTGCTGTCCTTTAAACAGGTAGATACTGGCCTGATTGCTGTCTGTCAAAACATGGAAAATGTTGCCGTTGGTCCTGCTGTTAATATCTCTCACATTTCTGTAGCACTGAACGCATAATTACATCCCCATTTCACAGACAAGGAAACAGACTAGGAGAGATTATGTAATTTGCCGGTGATCACAATACAGTAAACAGGATTATTTCCTCTACCTATATTTTGGTTAGGGTATTTACCATGATATTGATGAACACCTTCTATAAGTAGGTCTCCTTGTTTGATACTTTAGTTGCTACGAATGCTCAGCATGTTGTTGAATATTGTTGCATCTGTCATGAAATTTTGGATGATCTTACTATATGTATGGAAGACACTTCATTAAAGGAAAACTTTTAAGACTTTATTCTGTTCAAGAGTTTGCTTTTTAGAATTTAGTGAACAAACAATAGACACTACAGGACTTTTTATGCCTCTTCATCCTTCTTATAACTTAAAAACACAGTCCACTTTTATAGAAAATCCTCTTGAAAAGGTCTATTCTATTTTTGTATTTTTGTCATGTATACCTTAAAGCATCCCATGCTACCTGGCACATAGATCTCTCCTTAAAGCAAATACAATTGTGAGACCATCCAAGGAGCAGCATTCAAGGTAGCTAAGGGAAAGGAAAAGAACAAAGACATGGAAAAAAATATTAGACAAAAAAAGGAACCAAAAAAGAAATACATTGACATTCCCAATGAAGATATTAGTAGGGAATAAGAAGAATTCTATAGGTAATATTTATTATTGAGGCACATCTGACTGAAACATGAAAAGAAAAATCAGACAAGGTCTGTTAATTTTTTAAAAACAAAAACATTTGATTTGATAGAACAAATATTATCTTAAAACATTTTTCTAGTAAGTTGTCTTCAATCATACATCAAATTCGTTCAAGTTTCCTTTAAATATATAACAACAGAAATACCTTGTTTGTCAAGTTTCTGATCATAAACATTAGGTGAGGTAAAAAGATGTATGCTTATAAAAGGTGTTTATGACAATGATGGAGAAGGTCTGGTATAGAGTGTAAATAAATTGAAATTTTCTCCATGGATGGTGAATTTCTCATCATGTTTCAGCTTGTGGATAAAAAATAGAATTAATTTCATCAAGCCCCTGAACAGTGCAAAACTCTCATGGAAGAAAACTGTAACCACATAAAAGAAAATGATCACTGTAAGGATGGGTTTGAAACTATCCTATTTGGCTCTTATGTCTTAAATAAGTGAGAATATTTTTTTATTGAATCAAACAATCAGAACTGAGTGTGAACAGGACCTGTATACCTATTTGAATCAATCAAAGCCATTGTGTGAAAATTTGAGTCACACTCTAAGCAATTTTTTATGAAAGGAGAAAACTATCCATGGAGTAGAAAAATAAATGTTTAGCATCTGGATTAGGTCGAAGTAAGCAAGGAGCAAAGGAAATACTGAACTGCTGAACAGAAGGATAGGCCTGGGCTCTACATGCATTTAAAAAAGGAGGACTCAGATTGAGGTAAATACAAAAAAAATGTCAATTCTTTCCCCAACTTCTCTTCTCAGTGCTTCTCTATCTATGGAAATTACAATATATTCTGCTGTTTATAGTACACAAATGTATCCAATAAATTGAATTTCACCTCAACTGCAGAAAGGCCATCAGTTAACCTGAGAGAAATACAATTGTAAAGTTAGGTAGAAAGTTAACATCTGCCTGCATGTTTAAAAATTTCCAACTGAGGCTATGGGCAAATATTGAACTCAAAACTTTTCATCTAAAATAAATGAACTAAAATAGAACAGGAGGGAACCAAGTGGAACATAATAGCGGTTATATGACCCCATGGGCTTGAAATGAACTAATTTTTGTAACAGCATATGATAGCTGATAATCCACCTAAGAAAGATCAAGTGGATGAAAAATGTCAATTTCCCATATTATGATATGCATTTGGGTAAAAAGCCTACAGAATTTGTCCATTTGTGTGTATATGTAGGACAAGCTATCATATCTGTATTCAGATAGATAATGAATTGGGCTAAGAGTTGAACAATAGAAGGAGAATAGCCTAGATTGTCTTCTGTAAAATGCTCCTTTAATAATTCCATGATTCTCATGGAAACAAAAGCCCATCTTTTTCATGCTAATATTGTATTGATGTTGTCACATGAAAGAAATAGGTGTAATACAACAATTTCTTGAAAGAAATAAAAAATTAATATCACATAAAAGACAATGGAGAGGTATATGGTGAGTGAGAGCAGGTTTCAACATATAACTAATGATGAATTTAAAAGAAAGAAATCATCAAAGTCATCAAAGAGAAGTGTGGTAAGAAGAGAAAATGGGCTGGTGAACCAGCAAGCATTTATTAAACACCTACTATGTGCCAGGAACTGGGCTACGCACTAGGGATACAAAGAAAGGCAAAAGACAGCCACCTCTCTTGAAGAGTTCACAAACAAATTGGTCCGATAATGTGAAAATAACTGCATACAAACAAAATATAGACGGGATAAAATGGAGAGAATTAACAGAGGGAAGGTACTCATATGAAAAGAAAGGTTTCTTATAGAAGACAGGATTTTAGTTGGAGATGAAAATGAGAAAGGAGAGCATTCCAGGCATGGATGACAGTTGGCAAAAATGCCTGAAGTCAAGTGATGGAGTGCCTTGTGCCAGAAACATCAAGAAAGCCAGTGCCACAGAATCAGCAGAGTACTTGGGCTAAGGTGTGAGAAGACTGGAACGGTCAGAAAGGATCAGGTTGTAAGGCTCTTTGAATGCCAAAGAAAGGATTTTATATTTGATCCTGAGGGTGACAGGGAGCCACTGCAGTTTATTGAGTTGGGGGAGGAGGTGCAGTGTGAGCTGCACTTTGGGAAGATTAATTTGATAGTTGAGTGGGGAGTGGACTGGATTGAGGAGAGATTCAATTCATAAAGTTAATCAGAAGATTAGTGCAATAATTCAGGCATGAAATGATAAGGTTCTGCACCAGGGTAATAGCAGGGCCAAAGAGAGAATATATGAAATGTTATGGAGGTAGAATCAGTAGAAGCTGGCAAAAATTTGTATATGAAGAGGTGGTAAAGAAGGAGGAGGGTGACTAGGAGGATGGTGATACCCTCCACAATAATAGGGAAATTAGGAGAGAAGAGGACTTGAAAGGGAGAAGGATATTGAGTTCGTGTCCAGAGTTTTGGCCAAATTGAGTTTAAGATGTCCAGTAGGAGATTCAGTTCAAGATGTCTAATACACAGTTGGAAGCAGGAGTCTCGGTGTTAAGAGAAAGGTTAAAGCCAGATAAGAGAGTCTGAGAATCGTCAGCATAGAGACGATCATTGAATCCATGAAAGATAATGAGTTCACTAAGTGAAATAATATAGAGGGAGAAGAAAGGGGGGCCCAGGAAAGAGAGCACCATGGGAGATAGTCACCATCAGTCGGCTGATCTAGACGAGAATCTATGAAAGAATGCTAGGAGTGGTCAGACAGATGAGAGAAGAAATAGGATAGAGAACTGTCAAGAAAATCGAGAGAGAAAAAGAGCATCAAGGAGAAGAGGGACATTTACACTTTCAAAGACTGCAAAGAAGCCAAGAAGAATGGGGACTGAAAAACGATCATTAGACTTGGCAGTTCAAAGATAATTAGCAACCTTGAAGAGAACATATTCAGGGAATGAAATTAGGGTTGAGATCATGAGGTAGACTGCAAAGTTAAGGAGAGAGTGAGAAGAAAGGGAATGGAGTCACTGATTATAGATGTTATTCTTTGATTTAATTATGAGAGAGAGAAGAGATATGGAATGATAGCTAGAGGAGAGATTTTTTTGGTTTGTTTTTTGAGGATGAGAGAAATATGAGCATATTTATAGACAGTAGAGAAGCAGCCAGGGCTGCTCATGTAGAAAGGTCAAAGGGATAACAGATGGATAGTCTCAGTGTTCCTTGGTATTCTTTAATATAAGGAACAATCAAGGATGGCCTCCAGAACAATGAGAGAACCCCTTGTAGTGAACTCATGGTAGGATGTAAGCAACATTGACACAGGATGGGCAAGTATTGATTGATTCAGCTCTAGGTCAGTGGAGACAACTCTCAAGTCAATGAGAGCACAGATCCAGTTGAGGGTACCCAGTAGTAGCCAAAACCAATTCTAACTAGCTAGCAAAAACTATTTGTTCAATTTTCCATGTGAGTATTTTAACCTCAGAAATCAATAATTGTTACAAGTTAGAGACTGGTTTATTATTAGTTGATTGTGTAAACTTAAGAGCATATTAGTGTGTGTGTGTGCTATTTTTTTATTTTCCAGAGTAAGTGTTGCTAAAAATTTCCCAGCACACCCCTGCATTGCTTTGTAAATATTGATAAATTCAGTAGGAGAGCAACCAAAAGCTCAGGAAATGAAGTCATCTCCAGACTGGAGACCTGGTGACCAAAGGCTAATAATGACAGTGATGGTCATAACAGCCAGCATTTATATAGCTCTGCAAGGTTTGCTAAGTTCTTTGCATTCATGATCTCATTTGAGCCTCACAACACCCCTGAGTATACCTTTATAGGCATAGACCACTCTCACAAAGATTTCACAGTCATGATAAAATTACCATATGGTCTGATAATTACAGGTATTTTCTTGGTCATCTTTGGGGATGGGGATTGTAATAGTACTCTACAATGCCTACCATTCCACTGTTATTTCTCCCCATGTAAGGTATTTTGAAGAAATAAAGTGATATGCTCAAATAACGTCTTAGCAGAGATGGAATTTGAACCTAGGATCTGTTGACTTTAAATCTGACAAATTACCATCTTTTATTTGGCAAAGAAAACATCATTCAATCAACTGAGCATTTATTAAGGTGCTAATACTAGGCCAGGCATTGTGTTTAGTATTGGAAATACAGACAAAAATGAAAGTCTCTGTCCTCAAAGTTTCATTCCACTGTGGGAAGGATATATGTGGAAAACAAATATATGTAAAATATTTACAAACAAAATTCCAAGTTAATTGTTGGGAGGCTCTCAAAGCTTGGGGAACTAGGAAGTGTCTCATTTGGAGATGGTACTCACACCAAACTTTAGAGGAAACTGGGGGTTCTGAGACACAGAGATAAAGGTTCTAAGATACAGAGTTAAAGGTGTGAATTCCAGGTATAAAGGGCAAGCTATGCAAAGGCACAGGAGATGAGAGATGGGGTGTCATATGTGAAGAGCAGCAAAGCAGCCTATTTCACCTGACTGAAGATGAAGGAGAATAAAATAAATAGGCTTGAAGGGTAGATTAGAGTGAGGTTGTGAAGGGTCTTAATGCCAAATGGTGAAGGTTGTGTATGAGTCTAGAGCAGCGGTTCTCAACCTGTGGGGTGCAACCCCTTTGGGGGTCAAACGACCCTTTCACAGGGGTTGCCTAAGACCATCAGAAAACACATATTTCCAATGGTTTTAGGAATGGAGATACTGCTCCTCTATCTGTCTCCAGGGGGGTCTGCCCACATGCAGATACACCCACATCTGAGTATTAAGGGTTGCGGCATTAGGAAGTTGAGAACCACTGGTCTAGAGTTAATAAAGAGCCATTGGAGTTTATTGAACAGGGGAAAGACATCATCAAACCTGGGTTTTAGGAATGTCACTTTGGCAGTTAAGTGAAGAAGGGTAGAAAGACTTGAGGTAGGAAGAGCATTTAGAAGTTTGTGGCATGATAATATAGGCAAGAGTTGATGAGGGGCTGAGTTAGGGTGTTGGCAAGTAGAGAAAAAGTGGTATATTGAGAGATGCTGTGAAAAAAGACAAGGTTTGACAATTGATTAAATAAGGGAGGTAAGAAAGAGTAGTCTCAGATCACTCCAAGGCCGTAACCCATGTAACTGAAAGGCCGGTGGTTGTCTTCATCCTTCATTTTTGAAGAGGACCATGGCATCAGAGAGGTGGTGAAATGCCTTGCAGTTGACTTTGATTTGAGGGAGGGAGGGTTGTGCAAGGTCACCAGCCTCACTTTCTCCTCCAGAGCCATCTGGGTCCTGTGACCTGATATTCATCAGGATGACTGGAGATGACCCAGGATGCAATGGGAGACCTTGGCCCTTTTCAGCTAAGGCCTTTTCATGTACTCATTTAGAGTGAGGTAATAGCCATTCAGCAAATAGGCCTCTTTAAGAACTGAGTCAAGCAACGGCCCCTTTAATTAGAAAGGCAAAAAACAAACAAACAACAACAAAAAAAAAAAACCAAGCTGGGAAGGGAAGACCCTGAAGCTTGCTGTTCTAAAGAGAAGCAGTTGCCGTTGACATTCACTCTAAGCCAGGAGGGCCCAAAATAGAGCCATTAAGTGGAGAAAGGCTGACACCCTTGACAGAAAGAGACATTTAACAGAGGCATATCTCCTCCTCCTCCTCCTCCTTCTCCTCCTCCTCCTCCTCCTCCTCCCCAAACCAGAAGTGGAAAGAGTTAGAGGGGAAAATTTAATAGCTCATCCAGCTGTGGCACTAAGGAACCTGAGGGAACCATGAAGTAAAAACTAAGCAGGAACGCTATATACACTTGAAGAATATGATGACCCTTTAAAATTATAAAAGTCAATCAGTAAACATTTATTAAGTACCTACTATGTGCCAAGGACTGTGCTAAGCAAAAGAATTCTCCTCATAACCTACACACACACACACACACACACACACACACACAGAGTAGCATAAAGAGTACTGAATTTGCAAACAGGTAATGAATTCAAATCTCTCCTTTTTCTGCTTACTCTGGGCAAGTCATTCTGTATTGGGGGTCACTTTCTTTATCTGCATCATCAGGGTTTGAACGAGATCATCTCTAAAATCTCTGCTAGCTTTAAAGTATGTACTTAGTTGTTATTCAGTCATTCAGTCATGTCCAACTCTTTGTGACCCCGTGGACCATATTGCCCATGGAGTTTTCTTAGCAAAGATACTGGAGCAGTTTGCATTTCTTTCTCCACTGGATGAAGGTAAACAGAGGTTAAGTGACTTGCCCAGGTTCACACAACTAGTAAGTGTCTAAGATCAGATTTGAACTCAGGTCTTGCTGACTCCAGACCCAGCTCTGTCTAGTCACCTAACTGTCCTGGTTTACAAGGGAGGAAACAGACATTCAGGGAGGCTGCAGGAAATTTCCCAAGGACACAGAGCAGGCAGGTGTGGGTTCTAGGTTCTAGGGTTCTAGGATTCAACTCCGATCTTCTGACTCTGTCTTGCATTCTTTCTACTCCACAGAAGACCCCATCCATTTTTCATCTGACATTGATATCTAGACAAGTTACTCACATAGGAGCATCTCTCTGTCTCTTTGTCTCTCTTTCTCTGTCTATCTCTGTCTCTGTCTCTCTGTCTCTCTCTTTGTCTGTCTCTGTCTCTCTGTCTCTGTCTCTGTCTGTCTGTCTGTCTCTCTCTCTCTCTCCCTCTCTCTCTCTCTCTCTCTCTCTCTCTCTGTCTCCCCCCCTCTCTCTGTCTCTATGTCTCTCTCTGGCTCTCTGGCTCTCTCTCTTTCCCTCTCCCTATTATCTCCTCTCCTCATTAATGCTAATAGTAGCCTTAGGTTTCCTCTCTTAGTGCTGAGGGGTCCCAGAGATTGTGCAAAAGATCAATACAATGTAAAAAGTCCCTTGCCTAGATTGTCCTGTCTGTCATCGTACTCCCCTTTCTGAACACCCCACTGCTCCCACAAGAACTGGTAAGCAGTATTCTGGAATAAACTGATTGGAATCTGGCTTAGCTCTGTATTAGCAGTCAGGACACTTGAATTCTAGATAGGGCTGTTCCACAAACTAGTGCTGTACCTTGAGCAAGTAAGTTCCCTTGTCTGGTCCTCACTTTCCCCCTGTGTAAAATAAAAGGGTTGAATTAGAACATCATCAACCTGAATGTATTAAGGAAACTCTCTGTGTCACAAACACTGGACTAGGTGCTAGGAATATGAATACAGCATTAAGGACAGCATGATACAATGGAAAGAATAAAAGATTTGGAACCAGGCAAACTGTTTGAATCCTGGTTCTGCCCCTTAGTACCTGTCTGATCTCAGGTTTCCCCTTCTGTAAAATGAAAAAGTTTGTATTCAGTGACCTTTGAGATCCCTCCCAGTTCTAAATCTGGTCTTATGCTGCTTTCCTGGGGGAATGTAGAAACCCCACTCCACCATGCAACAGTCTTCTGCCTTTGAGGTAAGGGGAGAAACACAATTCCTTCAGCTCCCCCATACTGATCCCCTCATCTGAGCTGACTAAGTCCCTAAAAGAAATCTAATCCAAGGGTAAACCCTTAGGGATGGTGATGCCTTACAGGAAGGGCACTCTCATTCTTTCCTCAGTGAGTTCAGTGTCTGGCTTTCCTCCTCAACATTCGTCCCCTTAGGGGACTTCAACAGACAGAGATAGAGATAGAGGCAGAGATCTCTAAACTCCCTCAAATACCCTAATCTCAGAGGTCCTCAATTTACTCATTTCACATGACCTATTTTTCCACCTGCCTCAGTCACACATAAAAGTGACACTTTCGATCTTACTATCACTCACAAATGCACCACTTCCAGGTCCATGCACTCTGAAATTACTTTACCTGATCATATATTTTATCATTCTGCTTCTCTTTCTGCCTTGGAAACACAAACCCTGTTCTTTGTTCTCATTATGAAGTTACCTTTTCCCCAGGTTGTTGCCTCTGTGCTAGTTAGATTCTCTTCCCTTCTCTACATTGACCCCTTGGTGAATAAGTCCTGCTCTACACTGTTCTCTTCTCTCAAATCTCTTGTCCTCTTATCCTATAACCAATCTTGCTCTGTAAAGCTTCACCCTCAGATCACTCTCACCAACCATTGCTTTTTCTCCTACTAGCGTGCTGATGAACAAAGCTGGAGTAGCTCCTGAAACTGTACTGACTAGGCCTGTTGCAATTTTATGTAACATAATCTCAACAGGGAACTTGCTACCATACGGCAATCCTTTTGCTCCTTTCTAATCAATTCATCATCCCACTCACCACAGCAACTTTTCCAAACCTTTTCATCTCCCCCAGACTTCCCATCGCTCTCCCTTTCCCTCCTCTCTTAGCTGAGAATCTTGCCTCCTACTTCACTGAAAACATGAGGCCATTGGTCAAGAGCATCTTCTTTTCATCTTTTCGTCTTACACCCCCCAGGTAACTTCTGCCACTACCCTCTCTCATCTCCCTCTTTCATGAAGAGGTCATTCTTCTTGCCAAGGTAAAGCCTCTCTACATATACAAGTGATTCCATCCCATCTCCTCCAGCAACCTCTATCATCCTTACTCTCTCACTTATTTTCAGTCTCTGCCTATTGATTTGTTGATTTTTTTACTGCCAAAAATATGCTCATCTCTCACATCCTCAAAAAACAGTCCTTAAAAATAAGTAAATAAATAAAAACCCAACCCTTCATTAGATCTATTCATCCCCACTAGCTATTGCTTCATATCTCTATTCCATTTTGTATATAACCTCCTTGAGAAAGTCACCTTTCACTATCTTCTTAAGTCTCCACATTGTGGCTTTCAGTCTTTCCAAATCAACTACAATTGCTCTTTCCAAAGTTACCAATGATCTCTGAACCAGCCAATATAATAGACTTTTTTCATTCTTCATTCTTCTTGACCTCTTTGTAGCCTTTGATACTATCAGATCACCCTCTTCTCCATGATGTTCTCTTCTCTATAGGTTTTCATAACATGACTCTATCCTCTCTCCTACCAGTCTAACCATTCCTCAGTATCCTCTGTTGAACCTTTGTCCCTGTCATACCCACTAATAGTGAGTGTCCCCACAGAGCTCTTCTCCTATACCATTTTACCTTGTAATCTCATCAGTTCCCATGGATTCAATTATCATCTCTATGCTGACAATTCTCTAGTCTACTTATTCAGCTTTAATTTCTTTTCTAACCTCCAGACTCCCATCTCCAAGTGCCTAAAGGACATCTTGAACTGAATCTCCTACTGGACATCTTAAACTCAATGTGTCCAAAACTATTGGACATGAACTCATTCTCTTCTCTTCCCCGCTGAAGTCCTCCGCTCTTCCTAATTTTCCTGTTACTGTGGAAGGTGTCATTATCCTCCCAGTCATCCAGGATCACAACCTAACTGTCCCCCTTGACTCCTTACTCTCTGTCTCTCTCTCTCT
>JAQQSW010008483.1:0-13460 GCA_028646575.1 Pseudocheirus occidentalis
TATTGGTTTACCTGAAAGCCATGACCAGAAAAAGAACTTGGAAAGCATCCTTCAAGAAATCCTTAAAGAAAATCGCCCTGATGTTTTAGAATCAGAGGGTAAAATAGAACCTGAAAGAATTCACCAATCATTTCTTCAAAAAGATCCCAAAAAGGAAACTCCTAGAAATGTTATTGCCAGGTTCCAGAATACCCAATTAAAGGAGAAAATATTACAGGCTGCCAAGAGCAAACCATTTGAATACTTTGCAAGCACTATTAGGATAACTCAGGATCTGGCAGCTTCTACACTGAGGGATAAAAGGGACTGGAATATGATATTTCAAAGATTAAGGGAGCTGGGATCAAAACCAAGAATCAACTACACAGCAAAATTGAGCATATTATTCCAGGGGAAAATATGGTCATTTAGTGAGGTGGAGGACTTTCAAGCATTCTTGATGAAAAAAACCAGAACAGAACAGAAAATTTGACAATCAAACACAAGAAGCATGAGAAGATAAACATGGGAAAGAAATCACAAGGAACTGATCAAAATTGAAATATTTCCATGCCAACATGGAAAAAACTATCATAGTAACTTATGAAACTTTTCTTAGTATGAGGATAGGTGAAGGGAATACAAATTTATGTGTATACACACACACACACACACACATATATGTATGTGTATGTTATATGTGTGTATATATATGTCTATGCATATATGTATGTATGTATGTATGTATACTTCCACATATGTCTACATAGGAGGCTACATATGCATATGAATACATATCTAAGCATGTGTGTATATGTGTATATGGAGGGTATCAGATGAATTGAATACAAAGGGATGATACTTTGAAAGGCAAAATTCTGAGGTGGGAGAGCACTAGAATGAGAGGAGACAGGGAGAGACAAAATGGGGTTAATCATCCCATATAGAAGAGGCAAGGGATTACTGTTACAACTTTTCTCTAAATTACTCTCTTTGAATTTGGCTTAGAGAAGGAATGGCATGAACTCTAAACTGGGCATCATACTATATAGGAGAGTAGGGGGCATGGGGATGAGAGGCGGGATGAAGGAGGGTAGGGCAGGGTCTGGGGGAGTTATGCTGGAAGCCCACACTTCAGTAAAAGGACAGGGACAGGGTACAGAACAGAACAAGTGGGTAGGGATAGGAAGGATGGACATATGATCACTGTCACAATATGTCCATTATAAAGATGTCCTGTGTAATTACACATGCACAGCCTGTATTGAAATGCTTATCCTTCCGGTGGGGGGGGGGGTTGACAAGGGAGGGACTGAAAGAATCTAGAATTTAAAGCTCTGCAATACCTGCAACTAGGAATTAAGATATACACGGGCTGGGGTAGGGGGACCCTCCCTTCCCTACCAGAAAGTTAGAGAGCAGATCAGGAGAGGGGCTACACAGTCATGATCGCTGTTTTGAGGTTGGGGTAGGGAAAAGACTGGAAGAAAATTTGTAATTCAAAAATCTCATGGAAATGAATGATGTAAACAAGAAAACAAATAAAAATTTATAAAAAAATAACTGAATATGATTAATTGACAAAAACAGAGCCAAACTTCTCATGGTTATTTTGAGGACAAAATAATACTTATGAAGTGGCATATAGTAGATACTAGGCATTTAATAAGTTCCTGTTTCAATCCTTTATTTTTTTTCTTCCTGTGCAGGAGTGGGAAAGGTAGAAAGGAGAAAATAAATTGGAAATGAGTTTAAAGTGTTGTCAAGTGTCGTGGGCTGCTATTTCATTCTCCTATACAACCCATTTTCAGGAAAATTAAATCAAGCAGAAAGTTCTGTCTTCAATCTAAAAGTTGGTATAAAAAGTCAAATTGTTTTCCAAATACATGGGAAAATCCATTTATATTATTTTATCAGTGTTGCTATGCTAATGGCTTCTGGGGCATTAAAGAAAGGTAGGGTGAAGAGTGATGGAAGAAAAGTACATTTATATTAATCAGAAAGGATGCCATTTAAAAATGTTTACCATATGAGTAGCTGAATCTCATGCTGCCACATAAATAAAGCAATGAAAAAATCAAAAGACATAGAAGCTACAATAAACATTTATTGTTTTGAGTTTTCCCCTCTACTTTAAATGGATAGTTATAAAACAAAGTTTATTGATGGATCATATTAAATTGAACATTTAAAAATTCAAATTGTTTGTCTCTTAACAGCAAAAGCATAAATAAATGACCTAGAAATATTCATAAAATGATACTTTATAAGTCCTTAAGCAAATAAAATTGCTTCTTATAACAAACTGGCAAGCTATTTTACATGTTTATTAGATTCAAAAGTGACATGGTTCTGGGTGGTGTTAACTCCTAAAAGAGCAAGGATCGTGATGGAAAGAATATTTTGCATAACTATATCATATTACCATTAAAAACTTAAGACAAATTTTCTTATCTAGCCATGCTTCTCCAGCGTGCTGCTCTTTGTTGTGTGTTGCCTTTGAGATACTTCAAATAAGGCAAGGAATAGGCTCATTGGTTAAACAAAGAGCTGACAAGATAAGGCAAAGGCAAACACTGCATAGATGTGCCCAGCGTAAGTGAAATGAAATTTAGGTAGTACAATGTGTTGCATCAGCAGGAGCAGTAAGTACAATAATGACACAGTCCAAGTGAATTGGCAGAACTACTTCTTTTTTCCTACCTTCTCCCCTCCCCCACACTCTCCCACCCCCGCCACTTTCCTTTTGGTGTTAGTAAGCACAGCACCTACCTTAATGGTAATGGAATTTACAGATCTCCCTGTATTGGCTTGGTTTTCAAGTTGAGTGTTGAAACACAGAGCTTGTGAATCCCACTTGTGGGATGGACTCGTTGACCTGAAGAGAGAGCGCTGAACTGGGAGGAGCTGGTGCTGTAGTTTTAGAGAAAGGCCCAAACAGAGAGAAGAAGAACTTTTGGGAGCAGCATTGTGGAGGAAGAGACAGAGAGAAAAAGAAAGAGACAGAGACAGAGAAAGACAGAGAATTTCTGGGGGCCAGAGTTGCAGAGAGAGAAAGAAAACTGCCAGCCAAAACCACCTAGACTACTGAGGGCCAGTTGGAGCTGCCCAGAACTTTTGAGAACTGCCATCTGGAACTGCTGAGTTTTGCCTTAATTTGTCACTGAATAAATGGAGAGTTACTATGCTGGTATTCTGAACCTTGGAAGTTGCATAGGAAGTTGCCTGACTTGGGTACCCCATTTGTTCAGGAGGAAATGATGGGGAGCTTGTGCTCAAGTCCCACCCTAAAATATTGTTTTCTATATTTATTGTGTGCTTTCCTTGTCATATTGTTGTAAAATTCTGTTGACATCAGTAACTCCTAAAACTCTTATTAATTTATGATGACCTATTTTTTGATAGTTTGATCACATCTCAACAGTATTGAGGGTAATTAGGTGTGTAGATGGCATAATTAGGTGGATAGAATTCTGGGTTTGGAGTCAGGAGGATGTGGGTCCATATCTGACCTCAGACACTTACTAGTGATAAGACATTTGAGAAATCATTTAACCCTCTATTTCCTCAGTTTCTTCATCTGGAAAATGAACTAGAGAAAGAAATAACAAGCCAGTCCAGTATCCTTGCCAAGAAAACCCCAAAATGTGATCATGAAAAGTCAAACACAACTGCAATGCTTCAACAATAACAAAAGCAATTCTTAATTAGCAAGAGTAAAACTTGGTTAAATTACAGGAGTTGGGAGTTACCAGGGCTGTGATTTCTTGGAAGTAGCTTTTCTCTTTAACATTTGGAAAAATTAAACAGAAGGAGTGAGACATAAATGAATTCCTAAGAACCTTTTTTTCTTTAATATTTGAAAATTTTCTCCAATTTAGCATCATTTTCCTATAGAATACTTACTGAATTTCTTAGATTAAAAACATCAGGTAACTTAAATCCTTCAAACTTTTTTGTGTCAATTTAGCTAGATCATAGATTGATATACATAAAAAATTAGGAGGTTTATTTAGGGCTGAGTTACTTCAATAAATCAAGGATTTGTTATTTCAGTCCTTCTAACATGGATCACAATCCCTTTGGAACTTAGCAAATGGTCTTTGAGAGTAGTTAATACCGATTAACAAGATATCTGATTAGACATTTTCTCCAAACCACTTCAACTCTTTAACCAGATCCCACATTCCCCCTTTACTCACCCCCAACCAAAAAACACAAACCACAACATGTCCAATGTAGTATAAAGCGAGTTAAATGCAACAAGAAACAAGTTGAGAATCCAGGGAAGGTTAAAATTCCTTCAAATTCACCTTAATTCTTAAAGTCATTACTGCTTAACTCTCTCCCCATTGGCTTCCCACATGTCCCAGCAGGAGTTTAAACTTCTTTAAATCTTTGTGTCGGGTCCCACTTTGGAAATCTCAGGACCTACACAGACTCCACTGGAACACCCTTTGCCCTCCCTTCATCCTTCAAGGAGTGGAAGACACTGACTCTGCCAACTATGTGACAGAAATAGCCAAGGAAATAGGATGTACTTAAAACATGTTGCTTCTTGAAGAAGTCCTGGCCCTAGTTCAGATAAATTCAAGTTTGTAGAAAGAATGTGCAGGAGACCTTCTCCAGCTGTGAGAAGGCTAAGGGAGTCTGACATTGTACCCATCAGCAAAGGGTAAAGGCCAGAGAGTGGTGATGGATAAATTAAAAAAAAAGAAAGATTCCAATGCTAAAGATTTTTAGGTGGTGGGGATGTCACTAAAAGCTCAGGATCAAAGCAGATTAATCAAGAAGAAATCTGAAGAGAGAAGTTTAAGTAATGATTTCTCAAAGAATATTGAAAAGGTCTATAAAAAAATTATAAGACAAAGGAAATTAAACCAGTACCTAATGAAATAGAAACCTGTAGATTCTCAGGGGAACAGGGAACTGAACAATGTTTCAAAAGAGAAATTAAATCCATAAATCATTAGATTAAACAGAAACAAGTGCTGATCAGCTGCTACCAACAGCTATACAGGTCTAGGAGTTCTGGAAATAGCAACACCAAACATAACACTGGACCTGCTTTCATCCCAGAACTCTCAGTCATTATCAAGGGATTCATTTCACATGGAGAAGAAGACAGTCATTCCCATCAACTGCCAACCAATTACCACTCACAGGATACAATGGTAATTAATTTAAATTCAGAGACCTCTTTTTGTTATGTCAAGTACTTAGCCCTTAGTAACTAATCAAACCTCTGTGAAAGAAACAGTAGGTATGAACCCTGTCTCCTGTTGCTTACAAAACAGGAAGCGGTTGGCTGAAACAGGAAGCCAATGCTGTGGGTACATATAAGAAAAAAAAACCAGAAGGAGACAGTCAAAATTTTCTCCTGAGAAGATCCTGGTAGAAGAAGCTATTCTGCTGAGATATCTGGTGAAGGCTAAAGTTGCTACCAGGAAGGCTGCCTGGAATGCCAGTGGTGCTGCTGTTACCTGGAAGGCTGAGATTTGGGTCACAGGCCCAGCCAAACTTCTGGAGGGCTGAAGAAGAATGATCAAGATAAGACTTTGTTTGTGGCTTGGTTGATCCTTGAGTTCCCGGCAACAGAAGTTGTGAAGGTTTTGAGATGTGCTGGATCCTGTCAACTTCAGAGTGCAGCAAGAACTCCTTGGGGGACTGGACAAGAACTTGGGAGCTGTCTGCCTCTGAATCCAGGTGACTATTTGGTGGATTCAGGTAGGAGCTAGGACTATGAAAGGGGATCCAGGGAATCTGAGAGACCACCCCGAGTCAAGACAAAGAAAGTCCTTTCCTTGGTTATTGAATTCAGTGATGAAATTGAAGTTTACTAGACACCGCTGGGTGAAGGGTTTGTGTAATTTTCTAATGATTGTATTTAGTGGCTAACAATATTTAGTAACTTATTGCTAAATAAGTGACTGATTAAGTTAACCTAGTTGCCCCATGAATGGGAGACTGACTATTCTGAAATGATTAAATGACTAAGTAAGGAGGTAAACCTCCTTAGGGATACCAGATGTTTGTTCTTTTGTTGTTTTTTCTAAATCTATGGCCACTTTGGTGAAAACTATGTGGCCATTTTAATGATTAGCTGTTGTGAATGCTATATCGTGATTTTCTGTGATAAGTTCTAATATTTTGAATACTGTACCTTGATTTTCTGAGAATGTTTTGCTTTTATTTGTTATGGAATAGAGTGTTCACTATACTCTGTAATCAGAATCTTAAAAGTTATTCACAATAGCATTCTTTTGGGTAGCTGCTTGTACATGGCATTACACAGAGCAAGCCAGCCAGATAAGCTGAAGCAGGAAAGTAGCTTGAGGGAGAGACACAAGGCAGCATGTACCAGGCAAGTTAAACAATGCCTACCTTGAACATTATCTCCCCTCAGACCCTGATGAAGGGAATTAAGGATCCTAAATCAAAGAACCTTTGGAATAACAGTGATTCTGGCCCATTGTCTGAAGACATCATTATGGGCAGCCATCCTTATGAAGATAAAGCCTGGCAACTGCTTCTACAGATGCTGGAAGCACATCTATCCTGTGACCCAAAAGATAAAGTTCTTAAAACCGAAGTCCTTTCCATTGCCAAAAAAATTTGATATCAGAAATTGATATGATTTCAAGAGTACAAATGAACTAACAAAGAGACATTATCATCTACTTTGCAAGTGTACCCTAAGGACCATGTTATTTTGCAATTTTATAATTGAAACTTTCTATATATTGAGTGAGAACTCAGAGCAGGGGCTGTCTTATCTTTCTGTTTGTATCTTTAGCTCTTAGAATGGAACTTTACACATACTGCTTATTAAATGCTTAATCAATTCATAAAATAAGAAATTAGGAATAGTCTAGTCATTAGGATTTGGCGCTTTCACTGCCACAGCCTGGGTTCAATTCTCAGTCAGGGAACCATAAAAATGAACAGGTTAACTCAAAAGGAGGGTTAGGGTTGCCTGAGACCCCGAAATACCAACATAACAGGTCCTTCTGAAAGAATTAGACTCATCTTCTCAGGCAAAGAAAAGTACAGTTTATTAATAGTTCACCATATGGCATACTTTCTCAAGGAGCCAGTCTTTCTATGGCACTTTCACACCACATGGAGAGGAGATGGGATTCTATATACAGAAAGGTTGTGGGAGGAATCTAGGGGTAGTCTAGAAAAGGAGTTTGGGAAGGGGCTGAGATGGGATTGAACTCCAGTAATAGTGATTAGGGGTGGGAAGTTGATGGAGGCTACCTGGAGACCATAGACAATGGTGGGCCAGGCCAGCTCAAGGGTGGGAAAATATTGGAACAAAGGAGGGCTAAAGACTTGGTCAGAGCCACAACTTAAGGCCCATGACCTCAGGAAAATCCCTTCCCTGGGAAGATTTACTTCAAGGGGTTTCCCAGAACATGCACCTCATCAGTTATAGGTCAGGAATTTTCAAAATAGGATCTTAAAGCTCAATGATCATTTTAGAAAAATCCATAGTGAAGTTGTTTGTTTGTTTTTAGGAATTGGGAAATGAATAGATTTGAAATATAGAAAAATATTGAAATAGAAAAAATATCTGACAGAAGAGAAACAAAAGGTAGCAAGTTTCAAAAAATGGAATTGATATAAGAGGAAGTAACTGACCTGGAAGACAAGATGCAGACAAACAACTACAATAAAATTTAAACAGCAATAGCCTCAACACCATAATACATGAAATAATAGAACCGTGCCTAGAACTTCTGAATTAGATGAAGTATTGATTGAGAAAAATCCATGAATTACCTCCTGACAGTTGCCAAAACTGAAATATTCATTTCTCAGGTGATAAGTCCTCTATAATTTAACTGGGTTGATCTTCATATAACCTATTTGTGGTCTTTCATTGAGATAATGGTCTAAGCTTTTCTAATTTGTTAGAACCTACCTGATCTTATATTCTTCTCCTTTAGCATTCCATGCAACATTGGAGAAAAACTTAAAGTGGAAGACCCTCTTTAGTAGGCATAAGAAAGTGAGAGGCAATTGCCTGAGAATACTGCCCTCTCTTCATAGTGGTATTCATGATTTAACTTCTTTTCCTAGCAAAGAGAAAATGCAGAATATATCCTAGAAAATAGCTAAGTGAACCATTACATTTCCTGAAATAAGATAGCATAATGCAGAAGATTGTTATAATAAAAAAAAGCATTTATCCCTGAGTAACACCCAATAATAAGGTAAGCCAAGAATAATCAATGACTTTTTATATAAAAACAATAAAAAATCCATAATAACAATTGCATAGATAAACTGCAAACCCAATATCGAGATAATATATATCAATTGGATGATCAATAGACTTTTTTCCTTATGCCCAGATTTTGAAAGCTCTCTTGTCATGCTTTCTGCTATAATTAGCACTTGATGAACCTAAAATGCTTAATGACTGTGAAATTGCATTTCTACAGAGACAAAGCACATCTGGAATAACAGCACGAAATTCAGCTGCCTACAGAGTCCCACGCCATTGAGCACAAGACTTCAAATAGAGTTCTCACAGTGAAAATGAAGCCTGTTCTTTGACATGCTAATGCTGCCTTTGGCAGTTCTCACATCCAGACTTGCTGGTGTAACTGACAAACTTCAAAGTGTCAAGAGTATGCTTTAAAGTTACTGTAGCATTTTCCTATTTTGAGGAATTCTCTTCTCTTACATTAGATCAAGAGTATTAGTTTTCACTCCCTTACTTCCCTTTCACCTGATCATCTTTAGTAGAACAGGTTAAAAAAAAAAGCAACCCCCAAACCTGAGTTACAACTTCTGAGAGTAATTGAAAAATGCATATTTAATCATCCAAATGTCTTTTTTTTCATTGCCAGAATTGCAGCAGGTTGTTTAAAAAAGATGAAAAAACCAGAGGTAAAGCAACTCTGGAAAACTGTATGAAAACTTAATTATTCTTAGCTGTAAGTAAATGGCTTTTCAGAGTTATAGGATGTTAAAGCAACATAGAGGGAAGTCCATGGAAAATCAGCATAATTCTCCTCTTCCTCTTCTTCCTCGTCCTCCTCCTCTCCTTGTCTCTCTTTCTTTGTCTTTTTCTTTCTGTCTCTGTCTCTGAAATAAATTTCATCTTCACCCAAGTAGACTATAGTCTCCCTAGAGTCTGGAAGAACTGAGTTCAAGTTCAACTTCTGACATATTTTGACAATGTGTCTCTTGGCAAGTCATTCAGCTATTCAATTAACTCTATAAAACAATAATGAACAGAGAAGAAACAGTTAACAGAGGAAGTTATACATCTATCATGCTATGCAGAAATCATAAATGTAGTCCAAATAGATACAGTATTCCAAAAGTACTACTGTAGTTTCAAGTTGCTTTCTATTGCTCTCATATCATCATTATCTATATCTGTATCTGTATATCTATATTGTTATCTTGTCTATTTCTAAATCTGTCTAGAAGCAGTTTCAGTCAGTTTATATATACTCACCTATGCACATATATATATTTGTTGTTCTTTTTCAGTTGTTTTCAGTTATGTCCAACTCTTCATGACCCCATTTGGAGTTTTCTTGGTGAAGATACATGAGTCAATTGTCATTTCCTTCTCCAACCAATTTTCCAGAAGAAGGGAGAACTGAGGCAACCAGGGTTGAGTGACTTGTCCAGGATCACAAAACTAGTAAATGTCTGAGAACACATTTGGACTCAGGTTTCCTATCTCCAGGCTCTATCCACCATGATATAAAACTCAGTTTTCTCTTTTTGTTAAATAAGAGAGTTTGATTATTTAACTTCTGTAATCTTTTCCAATTCTACATTTATGATCATAAGATGCTCAGGGAACTGAATTCAGCTTCCCCCCCCCCATAAACCCTTTTATATGTATATAATATATATATATATATATATATATACACATATATATATATATATATATATCATTCACACACAACCTGTGTCTCTATAATACCAACCTATCCAAAATAACCAATTCTTGTCAAGTAAGTATGCTAATCATTGAAGAATGAAATCTGTGTAAACAGACAATACGTGAGAATGTGGGAGATGCTTTACTAACAATGCCAAGAATCTCTTCTAGCAATACCAAGTTTTCTAATTCCCTTAATGGAGTGTGTGTGTGTGTGTGTGTGTGTGTGTGTGTAAATACACATGCAATGAAATAATATATATGTGCATGTCTGTATAGATGTATTATTTATATGCACGTGTGTATATGTAATGGGAAGTATACATAAACATACATATAAAATACATACATATGTGTATGTCACTGTGTCCGCATCTATTTACATATACATGTATATTTATTAAATAGATTGATTTTTCTTGGCATATAATTCCGAGATATCTCAGTAAGAACTGACATACTGTTATTTCTTCTCGCTAGACTTGTAAGTTCATTTGTGTATAGATGAACTGGTATGGAACTTCCTCTGTTAATTGCATTCTTTGTTTATATCATTGTCTTGGAGCGCTGACTGTGTGACCAGACATAAAAACTCAACATGTGTCAGGTAGTAGTGGAATCCTTGTTTTCCTGACTCCAAATTAAATTATCTATTCTTTATGATATGGTGTTTACTACATGTGTCTGTATTATACATGATATATGTTAAGAATTGCTAAGAATCATGTAATTTTTCATAGATCTAGAAGGGACCTTAGAGATTTTTTTCCATTACTTTAGTTTCTTCACAAATAGACCAAGAGTTCAAGAGATAAACTTTCCTCTCACACATTGAATTTTGTTTTATACTGAATAGAAAACAGCTGTGCCTTATTCATCCCACAGTCAGTCAACAGGCACTTTTTGGTGATTGAGAGACCTAATAATTAAATACACTTGGGAAGGGGTAGCAGACCTACATTTAAAGATATGGTTTCTTGGTATACATCATAATTTCAAGTTAAAGTTTCCTTCCAACAACAAAATGTTACCAATTCGCAAATCAGTTTGACTTTATCTTATTCAAAACAACTTTGTTTCTACTTGGAATCATAAATTTACAGATGACAAGGAACGTTCAATCCACTTATTATATAGATGAGGAACCTGATGACCAGAGAAAAGTGGAGACTTGCCCAAGATTTCACAGGTACATAAAGCTATTACTAAATCCCAGATGCTATTTATACTAATTTAAGTTCTCTCTCCATTGTGCAATTTTGCCTGTCATAGAGCTAACAACCTAAGAACTTTAAATGTTGGTGTCTAATAGATTTAAGTAATATTCTAATGCCTCATTATAGGGCACCCTCATGATTCAGCGGCTTTGCCATTAAAACAAAAGGATCTTGTAGTTTTCGCCTATCTAGTGAGAATTTAAAAATGGAAGTAAAGATGATTTATCTTTGAAGAAATGTCCTATTTTGTTCATCTGCATAAGTTCAAGAAGATTCGTAACTAAAAGGTTGATTTCTATCAGGGTGAGGGAGGCATTTAAATTGAACTGGGCTAAGATAGGAAGTTTTGGTCTATTTCACAAAGGAAGTAACCATACTTTTCCTTCCCTGCCTTTATAGTCTTTTCCATCCCCAACCCTTCCCCACCCCCCAAAAAAAATCTGAATCTCTCTATGGGGTTATTGCAGAGAGGCCAAATTATCCACCATGACTTACATTACTAAAATATCTTTTGTATAAACTTGCCTCTAAATAAGCTCTAAACTACAGCAAATTTTAAAGAAAACAGAACCTAAGGTACAATCTGGTACCTTTTCTTATTAATCACAATTTAATTTGATTCTGGTTTTATTCACTGGATTATATTTGACTTCTCATTCTTAACTCATCTTAAACTCTTATCTTAATTCTGAACCACCACTACTACCAATACCAGAGACCTTCCTCCTCTTCACTAGACTGACTTTGGGAGTTGAGGCAAACCCTATTAAAAGCCTTAACAGTTTCTCGCAACTGGAGCAATGGGTAGCTTAGCTTAAGGACTCATTCCTATGCTTAACTTTCTTCCTGAAATAATTCCTGTCAGTTCCAACCTCTTTCAGTGACAATTTTTCATCTAGAATAAAAAAGAAAGAAAAACAGACCACTGGGGCAGAGCCAAGATGGCGGCGTAGAAGCAGCAAGGTTCCCACACAACCACACTAAACACCCATAAAATATGACCCCAGACAAAGTCTAGGACTCTCAGGCTCACAAAAATACAGAAATACATCTCTTGCTGAAGGCAGCTCAGCATCAGGGGCTCACAGCAGCAGGCTGGGAGCTGAGACCAGTCCAGCCTGAAATGGAAATGCAGCGAGGTCAGGCCCCAGGATGGTCGGGAGGAGTTGAGCCACAGCCAGTCTACAAAAGAGACGATATACTGCACCCCCAGCAGCTCCACATCTACCAAGGCATGAAAAACAGGTATTGCAGAGGGGCAGCTTGGCAGAAGGAGCTTATCCAGCAGGCCGGCAGGCCAGGAGCAGAGGCCAGCTCAGCCCAAAACCAAAGGCCCCAGGCAGAAGCCGAGCCTCCCAAACTGCAGCTTGAGTCTCCTTCAGAGAAGATCTACTGCACCTGAGGGGATATTCACCTCTAGCAAACCAGGATTAGAGACAATCAGTGAAAGTGAAAATTTGAAACTTAATTTGGGGGAGGAAAAGCAGTTTGGCCAATCTGACCCAGGGGCAAGGAAGCAGTGGGGAAAGGGCAGAAACTGCTGAACCAGTGGCTGCCCACACTGGGCTCCTTCAGAGCCCCTGTCCTGCAGACCCCACAAGGGTGGTGAGTCAATTGGTCAGGGCCAAGTGATCTCACACTGAGTGGCCTGGATCCAGATCCTGGTCTTGGGTGGTGGTCCTGGGGGGCTCTCTCAGCAAGCCAAAGCCTAGGGGAAGGGCTGCAACACTCCCCTAATTGCTCCAGCAGCTGCAAAACCCCAGCAATTTGGAACAGAGCTTTTCGCCATGGAAGCAGAGTTTCACAGAGCTAAAAAAGCCAACCAATTAATTGACTGGCCAACATGAGGAAAAGAAAGCAAAATAAGAACTGCAATAAAACTCTAGAATCCTTTTTTTGTGGACAAAAAGGATCAAAACATGGAATGGGAGGAAGACAACACAGTCAGAACTCCCACACCAAATGTTTCCAAGACACTTGAAGCGGATGAAAAATTGGGAAGAGATGAGAATAATACAAGAAAATCATGTAAAGAGAGTCAACAACCTGACTGAAGAAAACAACACTTTAAAAAATGGTTTAACTCAAGTGGCAAAAGAGGCCCAGAAAGCCAATGAGGAGAAGAATGCTTTAAAAAGTTGAATTTCCCAGATGGAAAAAGAATCTCAAAAGCATTCTGAAGAGAATCATTCCTTCAGAATTAGAGTGGAGCAAGTGGAAGCTAATGACTTTATGAGAAACCAAGATACTATTAAATACATACAAACATATGAAAAAATAGAAAGCAATGTGAAATATCTCCCTGAAAAACACTGACCTGGAAAACAGATCCAGGAGAGACA
>JAQQSW010008484.1:0-13460 GCA_028646575.1 Pseudocheirus occidentalis
TCTCCATGGTGGGCAAATTGTGAGAGGCTAATTGTATGTCCCTCCTTCCTATCCTGCACCCCCCCCCCCTTGTTTTGTTCTCTACCCTGTCCCTGTCCCTTTACTGAGGTGAATGCTTCCCGACCTAGTGCCTTTTAAGAGGGCATAGCAAAGAGGAGGAGCCAGTGGGAAGGGTCAGATTGAATAGCATCAGAGGAGTCTCAAGCCAAGATGGGAATGCAGAAAGCTCTTCATAACCAAAAACCAGGCAACAAAAAATTCCTCTCCCAAACAGATCTAAAAGATGCACCAAACTGAATCCTGATGGGTAAATCCAAGAAAAAAAAAATCACGAGCCACTTTTCTAGATCAGTTCAGCATGGGAGACAGATAAGGAGGTCTATGGACCTTGGGGAAGGGGTCTGCTCAGAAGCATGCTCAAGTGCCCAAGGAGAGGCTGTGCTCCAGGGCAAGAAAATGTCCCATACCCATCCTGGGGCACTGAGATGAAACCAGAGGCCAGCTGGCAGCTTTGTTAGCCACTATCCAGTTTCAGATAGCAGATCCAATGTGGACTGAGGAGGGGTAAGAAATGATCGTAGCCCCTAAGCCTGTATAGAGGGAAGAGACAGAAGCAAATAGCCACCACCTCGCTCAGATCCCAGGAGGAAAGCAGGATATGAGTTCCAGCATCTAGTTTGGCCTATAGAGGAATAAGAAGGTAATTAGGTGGTTCAGTGGATAGAGTGCTGGGTCAGGGATCAGGAAGACACTAATTATGTGACCCTGGGCAAGTCATGCAACCTCTCCCTTAGTCTGCTGGAGAAAAAAACAGCAAACCATTCCAGCATCTTTGCCAAGAAAACCCCACAGACAGTATGAACTATGGGTCATGAAGAGTCAGACATGAATGAAAGACCATACATAAACAGAGGAATAACCAGGGCAGGAATCCCAGACCAAAAGGGAATCTGCAGTTCTGTCCCTCTGAACCTGTAGAACTCCCCAGGTGGTTGACAGTGGCTGAATACAGCTGTAGTCTACTGTTTCTCAGACCCAAATCCAGATCAGGAACTTGAGGAACTCAGACCAGGCAGGCAGTGATTAAACTTTGCCTTGGATCAGACCACTTAGGGAGCACTGAAAGCTGGCAGGTCTTCAGCCTGAGATGTCCCTAAGGCCCTAGGATAAGATAACACTTAATATCCCCAAGAAAGCTCAGACCTACCAGAAGTGACCACAGCTGACCCTGCCATCAAGCCTGAAGTCAGGAAGTTGGCTGGAAGAATGAGGAAACAAGAAAAAGAATCCCATTATTAAAAGCTATTATGGTGACAAGGATATTCGAGACACAAACTCAGAAGCAAAGAAAGATTCCTTAAGATCTATAAGCAAAGCCTCAAAAAGAAAACACAATTTGGGCTGAGGGTACAAAATTAAGTAGAATTCCTAAAAGTGATGAAGGAAGAGATTTAAAGACTTTAAAAATGTTTTTTATAAAGAAATTAGAATGCTAGAGGAAAACACTGGAAAAGAAATGAGAGCTATGGAGGAAAGAATTGAAAAAGGAATGAATACATTGCTATAAGAGACACAAAACTTTGCCCAAACAACAAACTCCCTGAAAATTAGAATGGACCAAATAGAAACCAATGCCTCCATCAGACAAAAAGAAATAATGAAGCAGAGTCAAAAACTGAAGAAATTTTTTAAAATGTAAGCTCTTAGAAGAAAAAGAAGAAAAAAACCTAGAAAACAAGATTGATAAGTGATAATTTTTTTTAAATAGACTACCTGAATGCCATAACTGAAAAAAAGATCCTAAGACAACTCCAAAAGACTCATGACAGCAAATGCTGTCCACATCCAGAGCATCTGAATGCAGATCAAAACATATTATCAGGGGCAGCTAGGTGGCGCAGTGAGTAGAGCACCAGCCCTGGAGTCAGGAGTACCTGAGTTCAAATCCGGCCTCAGACACTTAACACAAAAAGCTAGCTGTGTGACCTTGGGCAAGTCACTTAACCCCAACTGCCCTCCAAAAAAAAAAAGCAAAAAAGAACATATTGTCAGCTCTCTCTCTCTTTTTTTGTTTGTTTCTTCTTTTTTGTGGTTTTTCCCATTGGCTCTAATTCTTCTTTACATATTATATGCTGTCTTGTGGTAGGGGGAAGGGAGAGATGGGGAGAAAATTTGGAACTCAAAATCAAAATGTTGAAAACTAAGGGAAAAAAAAATCCTAGATATCATATTCAAGAAATCTTAAAAGAAAACTTCCCAGATCTCTTAGAACCAGAGGGCAAAGAGGAAATAGATAGAATATAATGATCACTTCCTAAATGAAAATTCCCAGGAACATCATAGCTAAAATCCAAAATTTTTATATTAAAAAATACTACGAGCAGCCATATATATATATGCCAAAGTCAGAATCACACATGATTTAGCTAACAATCACCACTCTAAAGTAGTAGAGTTTGGAATATGATATTCTAAGACAGAGGATAGAGGACTACAGCAAAGCATAACTTACTCAACAAAACTGAGTATAGACAGTTTTGCTATAATGTGATATATGTATTTCTAAAAATCACCACCTCATGCAAAGTTGCACAATAAAAACCACAAGACATATAGGGGAAAATGTGTTTATGGACACAATACTTTAAAACTTCATCAATGACACTCAAAAAATATTTTGTTGAGTCATTTAAATCACATCCAACTCTTTGTGATTGCATTTGGGGTTTTTGCAGAGATACTGAAGTAATTTGCTGTTTCCTTCTGAAGCTCATTTTACAGATGAGAAAATTGAAGCAAACAAGGTTAAGTGACTTGCCTAGGGTCACACAGCTAATAAATATCTGAGGGGAAATTTGAACTCAAGTCTTCCTGATTTCAGGTCTGCTATTCTATCCACTGCACCACTGTCCACTTGGCTGCCAAATGGAGGGAGCCATAGTGCTCCTTTTGTGCATAGGAATGTATAACCACTGTGTTGTACCACAATGAGGTGCCAGTTGAAGTCAAAATTCGTAGTGACCTTATTCAGTGTGGTTTTGTGATCTTTAACAATTATCGGCTACCCATAAACAAGAATGGAAAAGCTGGATTATTGACATTGCTTAGGAGTTGTTGCTGCTGTTGTGTTTTTTATATATATATTTTCATTTTCAAAAAGGATGAATGACATCACTATGTGATGTCTTGACTCACTTGCAAATTGGATTTAAGTGAGGCAGAGTTGTGCAAAGTCATCAGCTTTACTCTCTCTTCCTGAGTCATCTAAGGCCAATGGCAAGACAAAAGTCAAGATGATTGGTGATGGCCCAGGATGCAGTGGATGACCTTGATGTCTTTGATTCCTGACCAAACTCTAAGCCCTCCATAGTGCCTTCTTTAGCCCACCTTTGTGGCTGGTGGAACAAATTGTTCTCATCTATCTATTCCATGGGAGGAAGTCCTCATCTAACTCAACTGATCTGAGGCCTGTTGCTTCCCCTCAATCTGGTTTAGCCCGTCTGCCAGGATGGTTTACTGGGGTGTGGCTGCTGTGCATAGTACAGTTTCATGGAGTCACAGGTGAGAGTTGAGTGCCAGATAGATACAAAAAGTGTGGGAATAGCCCTGAAAAGGGATCTGCAATCCTTCATATCACAGGTTATAGTCTTCTTTGCACACCCCATACACCTCTGCTTATGGGAAAGAATTGTTTTACTTGGAGATAAGAATTAACAGGTCAAGGTAGCAAGGCTATATGAGTTCTTACTCCCTAGCCCTCACCTCCATGGTGAATAGGAAACAAAGATGGGGGGAAAAAGGTGAAGAATACCTCAGAGCTACTCTCTCAAACAAAAGCTAATGACCTATTTAGAGAGCAGGTTTCATCATCGACAATCTAATGAGGTTACATCACTCCATATCCCAAAGATAGACATGAACTAGTCATCTCACTGTGGAGGTATCCTAAATCCAAACAGGCAAGTTTCAAAGGAGACACACTGATTTACATAATGAGACCATATGGAACAATATCTTATCACTGCAGTTAAGGACATTGCCTGATTCCTGTAATACTGTATCTTAATTATGAAGCACATTGGATTTAAGTCCAATATCACAGGTCCTTTTCTGCTATAACCAAGACAAGTTTAGTGATAGCCTCATTCCATCTCTAGTCCTCTTATACCACTTACCATTGGCACTTTTAGCTGAAATCAAGCCTGCAAGATTCACCTTGGAGATGGCATCTGTGAAGTTTCCATCATAGTAACATTCTATTTAGAACCTTAGGACTAATGTGTTCTGATGTTTCTGCTTACTTGGTAGTTCCCTGCTGTAACAGCAAGCCCCTTAGCATGCCCAGGATGGCTGCTAGTACAGGTTCTTTGATCTGCTTTTCTAAAGGAAAGCAACTCAAAAAAGGTTAACAATTTTACTTTAATCAAACATATATATCATTTACTTAGTTCAGGGGGAAAAGTCAGCACCCTGAACTTCAGAGAAAATACAAACAGAAATTACAAGCAGACAAATAATACAGAGAAAATAATACAGTTCAACAGACCAACAGACAGGGCTTCTAGCTGTCTGACTATTACATGCATACGTATTTAGTTACTATAGAGAGAAACACCAACATTTGGGTTTTCAAAGGCAGGGGGCACACTGGCTACCCAAAGTCTCATCCAGTCAAATCACATAACTCTTCCCATAAGTGAGCCCCAAAGCAAAACCTCACCTCAGAGTATACATATACCCTTCTTCAGAGTCAGAGGACATCACAACCTTCATGATCTATTGCCTAACTACAAAGTTACAAAAGGTGTGATCCTTCCTGAAAAACAAGCCTCCCCCCATCAAGCCCCTCCTGTTGGGTTCCACTTGAAGCCTATTAAGGGGCAGGGAAGATATTCAAATTCCCTTACCATTACACCTTCCTCTACAGCTAGCAAATCTCATTCTTCTACTTCCCTAATTTCTGTTATTCATTATCACCACCTTCCAACGTGAAAATTCTTTTCCCATGCTTTGACCCCTCATGATCTCATTCCCCTCCATCTTAGTCTTTTATCTCCTGAGTCCAGACCCTGCCTACCTGTTTCATTGTACTATCTGTTTAGACCTGCAGCTCTATTATTAACAAACTTTGTATGTGTGTCTGCAGGTAGAGGTGTGTCTGTCTGTGTCTATGTCTATGTGGTACGTGTGCACACACACACAGGTATAAACTTTAATAATTTGGTACCAACAGTCTGTCGTATTTAAATTTTATCTTCAATCTCTTCCTCTAATATTCCTTGTGCCTCCTGATACTAACTGAAATCTAGATTTCTTTTTTTAGTATGTTCTTTATTATTGTGAACTTAATCATCACCCAAAAAATATTTCAATATACAAATAAAAACAAGAGAGAAGATTGCATAAAAACTGAACTTCTGACGCATGTAATTTATCTTAAAGAAATTGTATATGCATGTATAATTTAATAAGGTAGCAATACAATTCCTCTGTATCCCCTGCACATTTTAAAAAAATGTTTTATTCTTTCTTTTTGCATATCTGTGTCTACATACTATCTTCCTCCTTCTTCCCATAGAAACTCTTCCCCTATAGAACAGATATGTATGGTTTGACAAAATGAATGAACACATTGGTCATGTCTGAGAACTCATTTCTTATTCTGCTTCTTTAGGCTAGTGGTCTTCAAAAGGGTCCAGGATCTTATCCCAAGGAGAGCCTGGGAAGATGGATTATATCCCACCCTTGTTGTTATAGTTAATACTGGGGTTTGTCTCCACAACACAACTACATCTACTCTTATTTCCCCAGATTTGCTCACTTAGGTCCCACCTATTGGTCAAGCTTTCAATCTGTTCTCTTCTGGGCATCTCAGGTACTCATAGTAACAGTTACATAAGTGCCATGGGGAAAATTCTGTCCTCCCTTCCTGCCTCCCAGATCACTTGGCGGCTGAAGCACCCTTGAAGGATGGGCTCTGTGCTCCAAACCAGTAAGAAGTGAGTATGAGACCTAAGGCCCCCTTTTCATTTGAAATGGGACAAAGAGAATCATACAGGATTAGCCAGCATGGAAAGATTATAATTTGCATCACAGTTATCATTGTGTAAATAAGGGGATTCTCCTGTACAAACTCAGTTGATGTAATCACAGAATGTAGTTACACTTGATAAGGTTTTAATGTATAAACAAGATGTCTATTCTGTGCCCCATTTATGAGATGTGAACCTCTTTGATCAAGTCAAGAAAAGAAGCAAAATGGCTTAGAAAACAATTAGCTATGCCTTTGGGGACTTTAAATAGCTAAGCCATGAAGAAATCAAGGCAGTGAAGCATTAGGAATACTTCACAGAGGAGACCTGTGCAAGGGGAAAAGGAAATCTCCCACCTACATTGGCTGTGGCTTGTAATAGTGATTTTCCCGGATAGCGACACTCTTATAGCAGTTCAAGAAAATTTAAGAGTTGGAGCCAGTTACATAAGAGACCTCTTCATTAGAGTACACATCCTGAGAAACAGGACACGCGCGCACACACACACACACACACACACACACACACACACACACAAACACACACACATAAACACAACATTTTCAATCACGGACTGGGGGGACGGAGATTTCTCTACTCACCTCTATCCATCAGCCATAGCATCTTTCAGGGAGCGGCTTTTTCCAATAGGAAACACCATGGAGTAAAGTAAAAAAACATCATGGAGTAAAGAGAATGGAGCAAGGTAACAGTTTCAAGAAGCAAGACCTCTAATCGCAAAGGAAGAAGTCAGCTATGGATTCAAGAAAAAACTAGCCCTAAAATCACTATCATTATGATAGCATCAATATAGCATTTACTACTTGCCTGGCACTGTGCTAAGCACCGGACAATTTGATCTACCTCATTTGATCGTCACAACAACCCTGGGAGGTAGGTGCTATTATTATTCCAATTTCACAAATGAGAAAACTAAGGCAAATAGGGGTTGTGACTTGTCCAGGGTCATACATCCAGTAAGTGTCTAAGTCTGGATTGGAACTCGGGTCTTCCCAGGCTTGAGGTCTGGTGCTATGCCCACTATGGTACCTAGTTGCCTCTATTAATAACACCACCTCCCAGGGTTGTCGTGAGGACAAAAGGGCATAATATTTATAAAGCATTTATCACAGCACTTGGCACACAGTAGTTGTTCAGTCACTTCTGACTCTTTGTCTCCCCATGAACCATAATGTTCATGGGGTTTTCTTGGCAAAGATAATTGGTTTGCCATTTCCTTTTCCAGTAGATTAAGAAAAACAAGTGAGGTAACTTGCCCAGGGTCGCATGGTCAATGAGTGCAGGAGGCCCAATCTGAACTCAGGTCTTCCTGGCTCCAGGCCCAGTGCTTTATCTACTGAGCCATCTAGCTGCCCCATGGCACACATAAATAAATGCTAGCTATCATCATTATTATTATCATATCATTTTTCTCATAATTTCAATGTAGAGCTGCAGAGAGAACAGGTCCAAAGGTTCCAGCTGAGCATCCAGCCCAACAGAGACAGGCAGGGAGCAGCATGAGGATACTGTTGTTGTTGTTGTTGTTGTCTTATTGTTTTTGGTGTCTGACTCTTCATGGCCCTGTTTGGGATTTTCTTGGCAAAGATGCTGGAGTGGTTTGCTATTTCCCTCTCCAGCTCATTTTACAGGTGAGGAAACTGAGGCAAACAAGGTTAAGTGACTTGCCCAGGGTCACACAGCTAGTAAGTGTCCGAGATCAGATTTGGATCAGGAAGATGAGTCTTCCTGACTCCAGGTCTGGTACTCTATCCTTTGTGCCACCTACCTGCCCTAGAGGAGACTACAAAAAAAAAAAAAAAAGCCTATCAGGACCCTGAAATGCAATAGGCATGCATTGCCTTGACCATGTCCTTATTACCTGTGTGCCTCACTACTGGGTTGTTCTCAGTTTCTGCTAACTCTTCCAACTGACATTGGATTTATTTGTGGGAGAGTAAGCCTCAGGTTTATGAAATGAATGCTTTGCAGCTACAGTTAATAAATGCCTTTGTTTTGAGCTAATTGTGTCTATTGTCTGACCATGAAAGGCAAGCACATCAGTGAGAGCTTGTAAACTAGAGTTTTAGGAATGTGTTTACACAGAACATCCTAGAACTGTAGCTATTTATCCCCTGGGAGCCCAACTTTCAATGTATGAGTGCTAAATGAGGGAGCCGGTCCTAGGGGAGTGAGGGGGCAAGGTAAGCTCCTCTGTAAGGAATAAGATTATACAAACCAAGGCCCTAACTCAATAAAATCTTTCTATTACCCTGAGTTGTTTTGGAACATAAAATCCTGGGAACATGAGGGCTGCACTTCTCCTGGGACCCTGGCCAGGACCTTGAGAAGAGATATGGTTAACTGCCCAACTCCTGGAACTAGCCATTCCAAGGAAACATTGTTCTTTGGGGGTGGGGGACCTTGGAGGGATTGGCTTCCCTCCCTGGCCTCACACAAGATATGATGCTTGCTAAAAAATGCCTTCTTTGTTCTCAATACTACTTAAACTGTAAGATTTAGACCCCAAATTGGAATCTCACCCATGGAGGAGACATCCTGCCTGGGACCCACCCGAGCGGAACCCTGATGGCTGTATCCGGGATTCTCCAGCTTATGTAGTCAGGTGTTGGTGCTTCTCCACATTGGTGATGACTATAAATATATATAGATATATTCCGATAAGCAATTGGAATCCTGCCTGTGCCAAGCGGGATCCTGACGGGTGGTCAGATATTGGTGCTTCCCCCGTTGGTGATGATCATGGATATGTATATATATATATATAAATCATAGTTGCTCTTATTTTACTATTCCTAAGCCTTTACTCTGTTGTCTCTGGCTTCCTTTCCCACTTTTATATTATATTTATATTTATTAATATATATATATTATATTATATTATAGTTCTAAATAAACTATATTGGGTCTTTTGAAGTGCTGAGTGTTCCATTCACACAAATCCTGAACCTCCTTAATCAGACAAGGAGTTGCTGCTACCCCTTCAATGGGAAGAAGTGAATAAAACAGAACCCATGACCCTTTTATCTCCAGTGCCTTGCCCAATACTTCATAATCTCTGGCACTGCTTTCTAGGTTCTATCTGGCAGAGCCCACCTGACTCAACAGAAACTGGTAGCAATCATACATTTTAATAAGTCTTCAAAGGCTTCCTGTTATGTCTTGAACACATCAGAAGGACAGAATGGCTCTCAATTGGTTTTTGTTTGTTTGTCTTAATTTAGTTTTTATTTTTTTAATTAGATCAACAAAGAGCTGCCTCAATACCCTGGAGCAGGTAGTCATCAAACATTCCCTTCCCTGCTTCCTTTGATCCTAACTGGATGAGTCTCATCTGATAGGTTTCTTATATTTCTACTCCATCTACTTTTACTTGTAGTTGGAGGACAAGCATATGCTTCCCCTCTGAGTAACCAGCTCCCTCCTCTTCAGAAAGATCTTTTATTTTTGAGCTCTGGAGGTACCACTATTATTTTCCTTCCCTTAATCCTATGTGAGTGACATCCTTCCACTCTCTAACTTCTTGAAATGGTCTAAGTTTCCCCTTTGCCAATTAAAAAAATTTTCTTCCCTATTAAACTGTCCTGCTTCTTTTCTTTCAGGAACACATTGTTATCTCCCTCTGTGGAATTTATCCAGAATAAAATATAAGCTTATTGAGGACACTTTTGTCTCTATATATGCAGCATCTAGCAAAGTACCTGATACATAGTAAAATTTTATGACCAGTCTATATGTGAAGTCTATGTGACATTTCCTTGAACTTAAAAGTTGGATCCTGGGGCAGAGCCAAGATGGTGGAGTAAAAGCAGGAACTTACTTGAGCTTGTTCCCCTATCACCTCCAATACCTGTAAAAAAATGACTAAACAAATTTTAGAGCTACAGAACCCACAAAATAACAGAGTGAAACACATCTCCAGCTGAAACCTGGCAGGCCAATAGGAAGGGTCTATCGCATGGGGCTGGGAGCAGAGTGCAGTCCTGCAAGGGACACACTGACACAGTTCTGGATGGAGCAGACTTCAGTGGACTGAATCACTGGCAGCTGTGGCAGTTTCTAGACTTCTCAACCCACAAACACCAAAGACAAAGTAAAAGGTCTGTGGAGAAACTTTGTTGGACCTGAGTGAGAGAAGAGTGCCATCTGGCCCCAGCCCCTGGGGTGGTGGAGGTGGCTGTGGGGTCAGCAGCAACAGCAGCAGCAGTGGCTACTTCTGGAGCTCCAGGCCCACAGATGGCAGAGGGATCAAGTACCTGATAGAGGGCAATTGCAGGAATCTCTTTGCTGGCGCTGAGGCAGATTTGCTCTTGCTTTGCTCTGCTTGGATTTGGGTCACAGTCTTGGGTGGTGGTCCTGGGGTGAGAAGAAGTGCTGGCATGGCAGAACTTGTGGCAGCTGTGGAGAGAAAGTCCTCCTCACAGTTCTGAGGCAGGTGCCTAGAAGTAGCTCTGACAACAGCTGCGCAAAACCCCAGAAATGAGGGACAGAGCACTCTGTACTCTAGAAGCAGAGTCCTACTTGGGCAAAGAACACAACAGTCAAGTAATTGGCTGGGAAAATGAGCAAACAGAGGAAAAACATCACACTATAGAATCTTTCTTTGGTGAAAGAAGATTAAAACATAAAACCAGAAGAAAACAACAAAGGCAAAATTCCTGCATCAAAAGTCTCCAAGAAAAATATAAATTGGTCTCAGGCCATGAAAGAGCTCAAAAAGGATTGTGAAAATCAAGTAAGAGAAGTAGAGGAAAAATTGGGAAGAGAAATGAGAGTGAAGCAAGAAAATAATGAAAAACGAGTTAACAGTTTGCTTAAGAAGACCCAAAAAAATACTGAAGAAAATAACACCTTAAAAAATAGATTAACTCAAAAGAAAAAAGAGGTCCAAAGAGCCAATGAGAAGAATGCCTTAAAAATCAGACTGGCCAAATGGAAGAGGAGGTCCAAAAGCTCACTGAAGAAAATAATTCCTTCAAAATTAGAATGAAGCAAATGGCAGCTAATGACTTTATGAGACATCAAGATATTATAAAACAGATCCAAAAGAATGAAAAAATAGAAGACAATGTGAAATATCTCATCAGAAAAACAACTGACCAGGAGAGATAATTTAAAAATTACTGGACAACCTAAAAGTCACAATCAAAAAAAGATCTTAGACATCATCTTTCAAGAAATTATCAAGGGGGATGGCTAGGTGGCACAGTGAATAGAGCACCAGCCCTGGACTCAGGAGGATCTGAGTTCAAATCCGGCCTCAGATATTTAACACAAACCTAGCCATGTGACCTTGGGCAAGTCACTTAACCCCAATTGCCCTGCATCCTGCCCTCCAAAAAGCAAAAAAACAAAACAAAAAAGAAATTATCAAGGAAAACTGCACTGATATTCTAGAACTAGATGGCAAAATAGAAATTTAAAGCATCCACCGATCAACTCTTGAAAAAGATTCAAAAAAGAAAAAGTTGGATCCCCAGGAGGTGATGACCTCAGATTAAAGGTATTCTGTGGGGAGGCAAACCAATATGGCAGCATAGAAGCAGGAAAATTCTGTGAGCTCCCCCCACAACCACCTGAAGTACCTATAAAATATGACTCTAAACAAATTTTAGAGCTACAGAACCCACAAAGTGACAGAGAGAAACAAATCTCCCACAGAAGGCAGCCCAGCAGGCCTACAGGAATGGTCCATCACAGCACACTGGAAGCCCAGCCCAGACCTAAGTGAGTCATGGTTTTAGCCTCTGGGCAGCCCCAACCAGCAGCAGCTAGAGCATTTGGAGAGTGGATCAGCAGCAGCAGTAGCAGTTTCCAGAATTATCAACCTATAAAAGCCAAAGAAAAAGTAAAAAGTCAGTGTGGAACTCTTTTGGAACTGGGGGGGGTGGGAAAGAGGAGTGGGTCCAGCATCTGTCCCTGAAGCTAGAAGTAGCTGAGCTGCGGCAGCCCTGCAGCCACCTCCACATGGCTACTTCAGAGCTCCTGGCCTGCAGATCATAGAGGGACCAAGTGACTATTCAGAGTGTAATTGCTCTTGCTTTAACCTGCTTGGATCTGGATTGGTATCTTGGGTGGAGGTCCTGAGGATTGTGGCAAGTGGGCCAGAGCTTGTGGGGGCTTCACAGAGGGCACCCAACTAATAGCTCCAGCAGCTGTGAAAACCCTAGCAATTTGGGACAAAGTTCTCCTCTCTGGAAGCAGAGTTCTACTGTGGCAAAGAGCTCAAAAGTCAAGTAATTGAGTGGCAACATGAGCAAGCGGAGGAAGCAAAGCAAGCACAGCGATCAAACCTTAGATTTATTTTTTGGGGACAAAAAGGATCAAAGAATGGAACAAGAGGGAGACAATGAGGTCAGAACTCCTGCATCAAAAGCTTCCAAGAAAAATATGAACAGGTCAGATGTGCTCCTTAATATGAATTGATGGAGGAGCTCAAGAAGGACTTCGAAAATCAAGTAAGAGAAGTGGAGGAAAAACTGGGAAGAGAAATGAGAATGATGCAAGAAAATCAAAAGCGTCAACAGCCTGACTGAAGAAAATAACACCTTAAGATGGGGAGCCAAGATGGCGGCGTAGAAGCAGCAAGGTCCCGCAGCTCCCACACCGCCACCCTAAACACCCATAAAATATGAGCCCAGACAAAGTCTAGGAAAGTCTAGGAGTCTCAGACTCACAAAAATACAGAGAACACACCTCTCGCTGAAGGCAGCTCAGCAGCAGGGGCTCATCACGGCAGACGGAATGAAGGCTGGAACAGCCTGAAGCCGAGACCGCGGCCAGGCCTGGGACTGGGGGAAGGAGCTGGGCTGAGCTGAGCTGAGTCCTGCAGCCAGCCTGCAGAGGTTCTACAGCCTCCAGCACCTCCAAATCTGCCAAGGCATGAGGAACGGGACTGCAGAGGGGCAGCTCGCACCACAGCGGAGCAGAGAACGGCCAGCCCAAAACTGCAGTCGCGGCTTTGGTCAGAGACAGTTAGTGAAAGTGAAGCTTTGAAAATTAATTTGGGGGTGGTAAAGCAGTTCGGCCAATCTGCCCCTGGGGCAAGGAAGCAATGGGGGAAGGGAACTGCTGGATCTGCCAGCAGCCCCCACCAGGCTGCTTCAGAGCCCCTGGCCTGTGGACTCTGCAGGGGGGCTGAATCGATTGATCAGGGCCAAGTGCTCTTGCATTGAGCAGCCTGGATCTGGATTGTGGTCTTAGGTGGTGGTCCTGGGGTGCACTTTCAGCAATACAAAGCTGGGGGGACTTGTAACACCCCCCCAATAGCTCCAGCAGTTGGGAAAACCCCAGCGATTTGGAACAGAGCTTCCCCCCCTTGGAAGCAAAGCTTCACAGAGCTAAAAAAACCAACCAATTAATTGACTGGACAGCATGAGGAAAAGGAAGCAAAATAAAAACAGCCAT
>JAQQSW010008485.1:0-13459 GCA_028646575.1 Pseudocheirus occidentalis
AGCATAATGGGCCTGCCAGGATACCCATGAGATTACAGCTGTAACTTAAATACTCTAGTATTTCTAAGGAAAACTCCATTTATTCCTATATTTTCTAGTGTTTTTAGTAGTAATGGATTTCATATTTTGTCAAAGGCTTTTTCTGCATCTATTGAAACAATCATGATTTCTGCTAGTTTTATTGTTGATATGATCAATGATACTGATGGTTTTCCTAATACTGAACAATCCTTGCATTCCTGGAATAAATCCAGCCTGGTCAAAATGTATTATTCTAGTTATAAGTTGCTGTGGTCTTTTTGCTAATATTTTATTTAAGATTTTTGCACCTATATTCATGAGGGAGACTCGTCTATAATTTTTCTTTCTCCATTTTGTCTCTCCCTGATCTAGGTATCAGTACCATATTTGTGCATTTAGGGTTTTCTTGACAGAGATACTGGAGGGGTTTGCCATTTCCTTCTCCAGCTCATTTTACAGATAAGAAAATCTAAGCAAATAGGGTTAAGTGACTTGTCCAGGGTCACACAGCTAAGAAGTATCTGAGGCCTTATTTGAACTCAGGAAAATGAGTCTTCCTGACTCCAGGTCTGGTGCTCTATCCATTGCAACACCTATCTGTCCACATTGATTATTTTACTCTCTCCCAAGCAATTCACATACCACTGGAATAATGGAAAGAGAAAACATCTTTGATCTATGACTGAACCTCTACTTATTAAGGCTTTCAGAGTTTTGCCACTAGAAATAATTCTGACTCTTGATTTTAAACATATACTTTGGATCATATTAAGAAGAGTCCTTCCATACTCACGCTTTTTAAAAAGAAATTTTTAGCATAAAATGTGGTTTTGTTGTTGTTGTTGTTGGTCTTTTCTATGTTTATTAACAAATTTGAGCTTTTTTGTTTATATGATTATTTATGCTAATTATTTTCCTAATGTTGAACTATTTTTGTATTCTTGGTATAAATCCAGTTTGGTCCTAGTCAATAGTTTGTTTTCATTTCATTAAATATTTTCCTATTGATTTTTTTAAAAAATTAATGTTCATTTTTTAAAATTTTGAGTTCCAAATTCTCACACACCTTTCTGTTCCTCCCCCACCCTTTGAGAAGACATGTAATATTATATTAATTATACTTGTGAAGTCATTCAAAATGTATTTCCATCTTAGCCATGTTGCAGAAGAAAACACACACACGCACAAAAGAAAAAATTTTAAAGTGAAAAAAGTATGCTTCAGTCTGCACTCAGTGTATCAGTTCTCTCTCTGGAAGTGAGTAGATTTTTCTACATGGATCCTTTGGATCATTATATTGACCAGAGTACCTAAGTCTTTCATAGTTGATCATTATTGCTTTTACCATGCATAGTGTTCTGGTTCTGCTCAATTCATATACTCAATAGTTTTTTTTTTTTAGCTTTAAAGTAGTAGGCTTTAGTAGTAGCTTTAAAGCTACTAGGCTAGGTCTTTAAATACAACCTTAACATATATCTATGTTAAGGTTGTATTTAAAATTTCTTCATGAATTTTTATTAGTGATATTGGTCTGTAATCTTTCTGTGCTTTATCCCTCCCTGGTTTGGGAATGATGACCGTGTTTGTCTATAACAGGAGTTCAGTAGAAAGCCTTCTTTCTCTACTACTGGGAACATTTTTTTCTAGCATAGTTATTCATTCATCTTTAAACGTTTGATAGATTTCATGATTAAATTGATCTGAACTAGGGATTGTTTTTTTCTTTTGACAGTTCAATGATTGATTTCTTTTTCTGAGACTGACTTTAGGACTTCTGCTTCTTGTTTTACAGGCATGGATGGTTTGTATTTTTGTAGGCAATCAATATTTTGTAAATAAACCATTTCCTTTAAATTCCCAGAACAATTGGCATATAATTTGTATAGTAATTTCTGATAATTCTCTTCATTTTCTCTCTATTTACTGCAACATTGCTGTCTTAATTTTTTATTTTGTCAATTTGATTTTTCTTTACTGCTTAAAAAAATCAAACTGATGATAATTGTTTTAGATTCAGTGGGTCAAACCCACTTTTTCCTGCTGTCTTTCAAATTCAAATGTTAACATGTTAACCATGGCACCATCTTGTGGACATTTAATCAAATAGCGAGGCTAAGAAAATGTTTACAATTTCATGTTCCTGGGTCATTTAAAAAAGTGAAAATGAAAATGCCACCCTTAAGATAAAGATTAATAAAATAAGCCACCAAAAATAGTAGGTTTTTTCTTTTCTCATTAAAAAAATAACTATTTTTTTTCTAAGGCCTTCTCCATACAAACCACTGAATTGGGTGGTAGCAACAAGGCTAATTCAGATTTTTTTTTAGCATTTAGCATTGATGTTTGACTATTTGACAAATACGATTGGCTAACCAAGGCCTCAAATGCTCCAAATTAACTATATTGCCATCTATTATTTTTCAGCTTTATAGATAGATGGTTGTCAACAACCATTTATTAAATATCTATTGTATGGCAAGCACTCATTTTTTTTTCCATTTTAGGTAATATTTATTAAAATAATCAACTCAAGTTAAAAGTAATTTTCATAAGGCTGAATTTAGTTCCAAAAATCTGATTAACCTTAATTAATTAATCAGAAATATAGAGTAAAACCTTTTTTGCCATTGCTGGTTTTTCTTTCTTGTAGTTTCTCCTTTTGTTCTGAGTCTTCTTTGACAACATGACTAATGTGGAAATATGTTTAATACGATTGTACGTGGATAGCCTATGTCAGATTACTCTCCGTCTTGGGGAGAGGGGAAGGAAGGGAAAGAAGGAAAGAGAAAAAATTGGGAATTCAAAATCTTATTTAAAAAGTGAACGTTGAAAAAAATTTAAATTTAAAAAGTCCTTTTTTGAAAATCTGAAAAAAAAGAAATATAGAGTGAAAAGATGGAACTAAATGGTTATTTTAGTGTTTAGAACTTCAAAATGTCCATTTTAAGCTTTAATATCATTTATGTAGTTATCTAAACATTAAAATGGACTTAAATCCTTATTAAAAATGCTATGAGAAATTATAATATAAATATAATATAATTATATAATATAAAAATCATGTTGATTTACAAAATTCTTAAAACACTTAATATAAAATTCTTAAATACTATATAGTATTATAAATTTTGGTGCTAAAATGTAAATCTCCTTAAATAATGCAGTAGCAAGTTAAGAAGTAGCATAGTTAGGAAGAGCTGGGTTCAAGTGCTGACTCTAACACAAGCTACACCATGTGGTGATATGTCAGGTGTGGATAGGTACTGGATCTGTGATTTCATTAACATAGGATACCCCCAGGTAAGCTCATGTGGGTCAGTCAACAAATATTTATTAAGTGCCTCTTATGTGTCACTAGGAATATAAAAAAAGTAAAAAAAAAAAAAAAACCCAGTCCCTGCCCTCAAGGAGCTCCCAGTCTAACAGAGAAGGCAACATGAAAACCAACAGATAGAACCAAGATACAGATGGGATAAACTGTGAATAACCAAGTAAGGGAAGACTCTAGTATTAAAAGGGATGGAAAAGGCTTCCTGTAGAAGGCGTGTTTTAGCTGGGACTCGAAGGAAGGAGGCAAAGATGAGGAGGGAGAGCATTCTGGGCATGGGGGGCAGCTAGCAAGGAGGCCAATGTCACTGGATCATGGAGTATAGGGGAGGAAGCAGGCAAGAAAGTCAGCAACTTTTGCAGCTGAGAGTCTTAGAGTCTCCTAGAGCACCGAAGAATGAATTAGGTGAATTTGCTCAAGTTTCTACAGTATAAATATCAGAGGGAGGATTTGAATCCTGGGCTGCTCTCTGTCTCCTAAGCCACAACCACTCTGGGAAGAATCACTTATATTCTCATTGCCCCAGGCATTTCTTGGAGCTTATATTTCTTTGGGCTTTGATGCCCATGATCAGATCACATATGATCTGCGCACCCATGTGGGAGACGGCAGGGTTCTATTTCTGGGAGAAGACATCTTAGATTCCCCTACCACATGAGGGGGAGCATTGGCTGCATCGCCTTCGTAGGCTAGGTCTTTAAAGCTACTAGGCTGAGAGAGTCTTTCTTTTCCCAACAACATCCAGGCGGGATGAAACTCCTGTTCAACCAAAGCTTAACTACCACGTACTGTGGGGGGAGGGGGAGAAGGGCTACCCTGTATCTCCGAGAACCAGGCCTGGAATTTAGTCTTTTAATTTGTCCTTTTCAGATCTAGATGCAGTGGTAAAATCCATGGACCTCGAACTTGAGCCCTAGAGACCTTGGAGCCAGGAATCCAGGTTGAACATTGCTGCCCACCCAGAAGGTAAGTTTAAGTACAAGAGAGCTTTGGCCTTGGAACCTGATATATAGGAACTTTATAGGAACTATGTTCATCTGTGAGCTTAATAGCCCCCTCCCCTCAAGACTTAAGGGGAAATTAATGCCCCTCCATGCACTGGGAGGAGATTGTATGTTTATTTCACTATACTTTAGAAGTCTTACAAGCTAATTGACTACTAAGTGGTTTACTGGAACTGGGGGTACAAGGGGATGCCTAAAATCAGTGGGGGTTTGAAGCAATGGCAGACTAAATTACCCTTCCCTTAAAGGTCCCAGAGAACACTAGGGAAAGAGTTATGATATGTAATGGACCTGGTCTGCTGACAGTAGAGGCCAGAGAAGCCATGGCTACATAAGATTTTTAAATAAATATATTTTTAAATTAAAAAAATAAACATTTATATTCTTTTTCTCCCTTTCACCTTCCCCAGTTCCCCCATGAGAAAACCAAAACCAAAATCTTTATGACCAATATACATAGTTAAGCAAAACATTTACCCCTTGGCCATGATCAGAAGCAAACATTTGACTTTCATCCTGAGTCCATCCCCTCTCTGTCAGGAATGGGGCAGCCTGCTTCATCATCAGTCCTCTGGAATTAGGGGTGTTCACTACACTGGTTACAACTCTTTGGCCTTTCTAAGATTTAAATTAGTTTCTATTTTATATCAGTAGAGAGAAATCATAGGCCCAGATTTTCTAAATAATTATATTATGCCCAATATATTAAGAGAACATTCAACATAGCTAGAAAGAACCAGAACACAAAAAGAATGTATTACACCAACAATAAACCTCTAAAATGCTACCATGTGTATAAAACAGGTCTCTTTATAAGTATTATCCTTAGTCAAATCCCCAAGTTTGACAGACTTTACAATAGGCCCTTTAAATATACTTTCTTTGAAATGTATCTAATATGAGACCAAAACGAACTTAGGATTTGACAAATAATTGTTCAATTGTTGTCCTCTGCCACAGCCAGCCAGGAGCACTGTGGGTATCATCTATGAGTGGGGTCACTGTTCCTTTTAAGTCTTCCCAAACGCTTCAGTCTTGGAAAGCTTTGAAAAGAATCTAAGAACCAGAAGACATGAATATTTTCTGGTCTACAAAATGACTCAGGAAGTATTTTGGGATTCCTTTCATTTATTTATTTTGTTGGTTTAAAACAGTTGTCTCACTCAATCCAGGTCTGTACAAGAATGGGTTGGGGAAGGCTGGCCATTATCCAATAAATTCGGACAGTGCGGATACATAACTGAGCTAACTGAAGCCTAAAATCTATTTTAATTACAGTTAGTATAGGTAAATGGGAAAGACTCACATCCTTTTTTGTCTGAATTGTCTGGAAAATTGAAAATGAAGCATTTCAAAATTTGCCATCAAGCTAATCATTTATTAAATATTTGCAATGTGCCAGGCACTCTGCTAAGCACTGTGGTCAGAAAGAAAGGGAGGAAAAATCCCTGCTGCTCTCAAGAAGCTTACATTCTAGTGGGAAAGCTAACATGCACATATAGAATATATATATTTGTATGTATATGTTCATATAAAGAATTATACATTCATATATACAAGGTACTGCATATACAGCCTAGCTGGAAAAGAACCTTAGAGAAGGTATTTGCAGCTGGGGAATCAAAAGAGCCACCTGTAGAAGGAAGCTATTGTTGTTGTGTTTGTCCTTCATTTTTAAAAAGGACCGGGACTTCAGGGAATGATGGCATGACTTGCAGTTGACTTGGATTTGAGTGGGGCAGGGCTGTGCAGGGTCTCCAGCCTCACTGTCTCCTCCACAGCCATCTGGGTCCAGTGACCAGACATCGATGCAATGGGAGCCACTGGTCCTTTTAGACTAAGGCTTTTTCAGGTTCTTACTTTGAGTGAGGCAACACCCGTTCAGTGAATAGGTCTCTTTAAGAAGTTAGTCAAGGGATGTCCCTTTTAGTTAAAAAAAAAATCAAACTGAGAGGGAAAGACCCTCAGGGTTGGTGGTTAAAAGAGAAACGGTTATGATTGAACTAAGTATGAAAAGAAGCCAAGGAGTCTAGTAGACAAAAGTGAGAATGGAGAGCATTCTCAGCAAAGGATAGAGCCAGAGCAAAGTCAATTAGTCGATAAATATTTATGAAGTCCTCCAATGTGCTAAGCATTAGGAATATAAACATACAAAAAAAGACCAAGTTCCTGCCCTCCAGGAGCAAGAGGCTGCTGGAAATGCACGATGAACCATCAGCTAGTTGTTCTCCAGGGCTGGAGAAGATGATCTGAGGATGGTAGGTCTTGAACACAGGTCTTCCAGATCTTCAGACCAGTTCTCTATCTGCTAGTCCAGCTGCCTCTCAATACGAAGTACTTTCATAAGTAGGACATTAAGACATAATTAGGAATTAGGACAAGTGTTCCATAAAGACAGCTCTTGACGAAAGAGCACTAGCACTGGAATCAAAGGCCAGTCCTGAGTTCAAATTCCATCTCTGGCACCTTCTGTGTGACTTCATCTCCCAAGCCCTCAGCTGAAAAATGTGACCCCTTACAACTCATTAGCTATGACCTCATGGTCCCACCAATCTCTGATTGATTCCAGGTGACTGAGACTGCCTATAGTTGTTTGGTCCTCTGACGCTAATGAAGATAAACTCTTGTCAGAGGCAGCTGGCAAAACTCTGGGCTTGGAGTCAAGAAGATCTGAGTTCGAATATGCCCTTAGATACTTACTAGTTGTGTGACCCTGGGTAAGTCATTTTGACTTACCCTTTGACCCTGGTTTCCTCGCCTAGAAAATGGGAATAATAACAACATCTGTCTCCCAAGGCTCTTGTAAGGATCAAATGAGCTAATATTTGTAAAGCACTTTGGAAACCCTGAAGTGTTATATAAATTATGTTCTTGTTCTTGCTCTCATCAGGAAGCCACTCCTCTCTGGTCTACTGTGAAATAGCTTACCCCATTTTTCCTTTTTATTTTCCTATTCCTTCTTTTCCTTAAGGTTCCAGGCAAGAATGAAACAAAAGGGAGCAGTTTCTACCATGCAGGAAAGGCTTTGAATATGGCCTTGACACCAGATTGAGTCTGGTTTCCCGAGGACCAGCCTAACTAAGCACAGAGAGGCTCATTCCGAGTAGGCTGACCACTTGGTGATGCCATGGCAACGTATGAAACAAAGCAAGCACAACATGTCCCTCAACCCTACGTGTCCCCTTTCTGCTTCTGCAGTGATGATGGCAGAGTGTAAAAAGGGGGCAGAATGTGGCAAGAAGCACAGTTTAAGATCATTTACAAACTCTAACTTGGCTATTAGTCCTCTAAATGTAATATTCTTTCTCTAAAGACAAGACTGGGCATACTATGACAGGAGATTAACCATGGCAACATAGACATCCTCACTGTAAACAGATCAGAAGAAAGAATGAAATTGTGGCTTGTTGGAAGGATGTGGCTCCCAGGTACTCCCTGGAGAAACACAAAAGGGATTGGTGAAGCTAGTTTTATCCTGTGCGCAAAGGCAGCAAGAAACATTATTTCATAGAATTTTAGGTTGTCTCATATTGCAGTATTTATGATAAATATTTGCAAAAAGGCCACCATAAAATAATTGTTGTACCAGCACCGATTGCAAACAATAAAGAGGTAGAAAAATTATATGAATTCTATGAAAAATTCTATGGCAAAAGTTGCCTATTTAAATCAACATACACTTTGATACTTGATAGGTGAGGACGTTGAGAAATACTTAAGAAATCATAGTTCAGGAAGGAGAGACAGAGAGACAGAGAGAGAGAGAGGGAGAGAGAGAGGGAGAGAGAGAGGAAAGGAGAGAAAGGGAAGGAGGGAGACAGGGAAGGAGGGAGGGAGAGACAGAGACAGAGAGACAGAGAAATAGAGACAGAGAGAGTAATGACTTGTAGACCGCAGAGAAGCTTCATGCCTTTATACTTCTGTCCATAAAATTATTGGTAGGCACTGGACAAAAAATGAAATAGCATATATTTGAACAGACAGGAAATGACTCAGTATTGATTTGGGAGGCATTGCAAAATCAGCTTTTTGTACATAATCACACCACTGGCTTGTCAGAGCAAAGATCAGAACTGGAAAGTATCTTGAAGAAAGATTAATAATGAGAAAAATATGTGGTGCGTAACTGAAACAATTTAATGCTAAATTAGTTAATCAAGTAATTGACAATGAAAAATGGATTGGATAAAAAAGAAATTATAACACTATTGATTTTAATATTTAACTGATACCACTCAGTTGTTATAATAAGAAAACCAAAAGTGTCCAGAACAAGTTTGTCACATGTTCCAGGTCATGACTTTGCCTTGAAGTCTCAGGAACACTAAACCTTGACTACCCAAGAGTAAACCACTTCCCTCTGCAGGCACCATCATCTACATTATATGAAACCTTTCCTGATTCTTCCTCTCCTTCCACAGTTCTCCCAGTTACTTTGCATTTACGCTTTATCTGTTGTTCTATAAATATTTATATGTACATATGTTGTTTACCAATAGCATATAAACTCCCTGATAGTAAAGATTGTTTCATTCTTTGTATCCCTGGTGCTTTAAGTCCAATCACCAACTGCCCACTGAACATAACAACCTGGACATCTCATTGTTATCTCAAATTTAACACATCCCAAACTGAACTCGTTATATTTTCTCCAAAACCCAATGTTCTTCTCAACTTCCCTATTTCTCTCTTCATTACTCAGGTTTGTGATTCTGGAGTTATCCTTGCTTCCATATTCTTCTTTACTCCCATATATTCATTCAATTGCCAAGACTTGTCAAGTCAACCTCCACAAATTTCTCACGTCTATCCCCAAAAGAGAGACAGGCAAAATAGAAAGTTAAAACAATTCATTGAACTAATAAGTAAAACTAAGAGCTAGCTTTTGGGGCAGCTAGGTGGGAGCAGTGAATAGCGAACTGGCCCTGGAGTCAGAAGGACCTGAGTTCAAATCCAGCCTCAGACACTTAACACTTACTAGCCCTGTGACCTTGGGGAAATCACTTAACCTCAGTTACCTTACATTTCCTCCCCCCTTCAAGAAGCAAAAAACCCTAAGTGCTAATTTTTAAAAATAGATTAGCCATTAGCTAATTCATTTTTTTTTAAAGAAGGAAACTAAAATACCAGTATAAAAAATGGAAAAGGTCGACTCACAACCAATGAGTAAGAAATAAAAGCAATTATTAGGATCTATTTTGCCCAATTATGTGACAATAAAACTGATCATTTAAATGAAACAGATGAATATTTATGAAAATATAAATTTCTCAGATGAATAGAACTAGGAAATAAATATATAGCTCTTTCTTAGAAAAAGAAATTGAACAAGTCATAAATGAACTCCTAAAAAAAATAAAACCCAAGAACAGATGAACTTACAAATGAATTCTACCAAACATTTAAAGAACAATTAATTCTAACATCACATAAACTGTTTGGAAAATAGATGTAGCAGGAGTTCTACCAAATTGCTTATATGATATAAATATGGTTTTGATAGCTAAACTGGGGAGAATCAAACCAGAGAAAGAAAACTATAGACAAATTTCCTAATGAATATTGATGCAAACATTTAAAATAAAATTTCCCCTAAGCACTATTTTGGCTCTAACCTACATATTTTTATATGCTGTCTCTCAGTTGTCATTATCTTTAATGAAATTATTGATTGTTCTATGATTTGTTCTTTGACCCATCCATTCCTTAGGATTAAGTTATTTAGTTTCAAAACAATTTTTAATCTATTTCTAGTGCCCTTTATTGACTAAAATTTTTGTTGTATTGTAGCCAGAAAAATATGTTTAATATTTCTGCATTAGTTTGTGAGGCATTTTTATGCCCTAATATGTGCTCAGATGTTGTGAAGACACTGTGTGCAGCTGAGAAATAGGTATACTTCTTTCTATTCCTATTTAATATTCTCCAATATTTATCATATTTAACTTTTCTAAAATTATATTTCCTCAACTTCTTTCTTATTTATTTTATGGTTAGGTTTATCTAGTTATGGGAGGGGCAAATTGAGTTCCTCTGCTAGTATAGTTTTACTGTCTATTAACTCATTTAACTTTTCCTTTAAGAATTTAGATTCCATTTGGCACATAAATGTTCAGTATTGCTATTAATTCACATAGTACCTTTGGCAATGTGCAATTTCCCTGTTTCTCTCTTTTTATTAGGTCTATTTTTGCTTTTGCTTTGTCCAAGATCTTGATTGGTAGTCCTGCGTTTTTCACTTCAGTTGAGGCATAATAAATTTTGCTTCAGCCCCTAATTTTAACTCTTTTTGTATCTTTTTATGTCAAGTGTGTTTTTTGTTTCTAATCCATTCTGCTGTCCTTTGCCTTTTTATGAGTGAGTTCACCCTATTCACATTCATAGTTATAACTGATTGCTAACTGTGCATTTTCCTCCATTCTCTTCTCTTATACTTTTGCTTCTCTTTTTTCCCCTCTTTAAAAGCTTGTTTTGCTTCTGACTACTACCTCCCTTAGTCTCCCCTTCATTTTATTTCCCTCTCCCCTTTTCTCTTAACCCCTTTCTCTCCTAATTTCTTTTGGGTAGCCCATAGCCTAGGGAATTGCTTGGGAGCATTGAGGGGTTAAGTAAATTGCCTGTAGTTATGTGTCAGTTGCAGAACTTGAACATAGATCTTCTTGACACCAAGACTGACCCTTTATTTTCTCTGCCTCTACACAGCCATGGCAATAAGACAAGAGAAAGAAAGTAAAGTAATAAGCCACAAAGAAGAGGCTGATCTCTTCTAATGGTTTGCTTAGAAGACTCAAGAAAACAAGTGAAGAAATAATCAAGGAGATTAATAAAATAGCAGGTTGCAAAATAAATCAATGAAAACATCAGAATTTCTGTTAATTAAAAACAAAAGTACCATAACAGCCTCACAAAGGCTGGGAAGATTGTATTTAGCCAACATTTAAGTGCTTATGAGTGACTTCATTTGAGCCTCACATCAGCTCTGTACTGTTATTATCCCCACTTCACAGATGAGGAAACTGAGTCTGAATGAGCTTGAATGACTTTTGAGGGTCATACAGGTATTAAGTGTTTGAGGCAGGATTTGAATTCAAAACTTCCTGACTCCTAGTTCAAAATTAAATCCACCATACCACATGTCTTTAAAAACTAACTTAGGGGCAGCTAGCTGGCGCAGTGCATAGAGCACCAGCCCTAGAGTCAGGAGTACCTGAGTTCAAATCCGGCCTCAGACACTTAACACAAAAAACTAGCCGTGTGACCTTGGGCAAGTCACTTAACCCCAACTGCCCTGTCCTCCCCTCTCCAAAAAGCAAAAAAACAAAAAAATTAAAAATAAGAATGAAATAAAATTTAAAAAAAAACAACCTAACTTAAAGGGTTTTAAACTGAAAAGGATGGGAGAAGACTTCCTTTGTTCATCCCCTAAGTTGAAAGCTATAGAATGTAACCAAACCCAGTAGTAAATCCTATGCCCTCCATGCATGGACACATGTCTAAAGTTTAGGCAACAAAGGAGATGTCCATTAAACTGAACAAATTATAGCACATTAATATAATGGGGGATTATGCTGTAAGAAAGACTAAGAGGGACAGTTTCAGAGAACACTGGGAAGACTTATGTGAACTGATACAATGTAAAATGAGTAGAAGGAGGAGGACAATTTTTCAGTAACAGCAATTTTGTAAAGATAATCAACTTTGAAAGACTCAGTAACTCTGATCAACAAAATAACCCACAACAATTCTGGAGGACTCATGAAGAAATATGATGTCCACCTCCAGATAGACAGCTAATGGACTCAATGAACATTGAAAAGTATTTTCTTCTCCTGTTTCCTTTTCCTTTCTATTCTCATTCACAGTTAATGCAATCATTTGTTTTGCACAACTAGACTTATTAGCAATGGACTTTGTTCTTCTTGCCTTCTTAACAGGTCCGGAAGGAGAGGGGAGAGAATTAAGAACTGGAGATAAAATGAAATTGAATTATCAAAGAAATTCTTTTTCAAAAAGAAAGGAAACAAATGAGATACTTGACAATAATCAACTAGACTTAGTGACTAGTTTTACTGAGAAAGACAGGAGAGAAAATTAATGAATTTTTCAAGGTTTCAGGAATGGATGACTGGGATAAAGGCAAATTTGTAAGGGAAATTATTTTGGTGGAGGGAAGATGATCAATCAACAAGTATTTATTAAACACCAAATGTGTGACATGCATGTAAGGGGCTAAAGATATATAGATATAGATATATATGTATATATGTACACACACACACACACACACACACACATATATATATACACACATACAGACACACAAAGAGTAAAATAATGATGCTTGATTTAATTCAAATAGATGTTTGTTGAACTGATTTTAATTGGTTCTAGGAATATTGAATCTAAGGTGATTCTAGGACATTTTAATAGATATGTTTAATAATGTAATTAGAAATGGGGAACCAGAATTCAAAAGGAATGTCAAGAATTGAGCATCTTTCAACTAGAGGTAATAAATGGCTACTAAGACTATGTAATTCAGTGAAATGTCTTACATCCTCTCTCAAAAATTTCATTTAGAATCTAATTAAAATTAACTGAGTCTTTCAATATTTATACATGTTTCTTTGCTCCTCAGTCACTGTTTATCCCCTTTAAAAAATGTCCTTTTCCACTACTCAAACAAGCTAGCTTTTAATTTTTTTTTCTTCCAATAATTAGTCTAGCTAGGGATTGGCAGTTAGGTCTTCTTTGACTATAAACATGTAGCACTTTCAGCCAAAATAAACAAATGAGCCTGTACCTGTGTGTTGACATATCATTTAAGGGAAAATGAATTAGTTACTATGGACAATGAACCACTAAATATGGAGGAAAGTTGAGTTCAAGTCTGTTCTTTGTCTCTGTCTTTTTTCTCTATTTCTCTGTCTGTCTCTGTCTCTCTGGCTCTATCTCTCTCTGTCTCTGTCTCTCTCTGTCTCTGTCTCTGTCTCTCTGTCTCTGTCTCTCTGTCTCTGTCTCTGTCTCCCTCTGTCTCTCTGTCTCTGTCTGTCTCTCTCTGTCTCTCTGTCTCTCTCTCTGTCTCTGTCTCTCTCTGTCTCTCTCT
>JAQQSW010008486.1:0-13459 GCA_028646575.1 Pseudocheirus occidentalis
TGTCCCTGTCCCTGTCTCTCTCTCTCCCCCTCCTTCCCTCTGAGGCATTTGTTGTACAGTCACAGAATACTACCCTTCTTTGACTTCATTTATGGTCTTTAAAAGTTACTGTTATATAGCAACCTTCCTTCAAAACACTTCTAAAAGTGTTCAGGTAGTTAGATCCCTATTACTTTAAGGGTCTACAATTTAATGGATATGTCCCCTAATAACACAACTCAAAGCTACTCTGTGACTTAGTTAATGATTTTGACATCATCTGTAGTTGAAAGAAATCATTACCCTATGTCACCTCTGATTAGAACCCTGCTCTATCGTATAGAGAATGGTTTCTATGTAAGAAGTATATAATCCATCACTGGACGAGTTTGAACCTTCCTTGGTTTTATAAAACCTGCTTGTGCTCCACTTGAAGGGCTTGGAAGAACCCAGAGGGACTTTGATGCCACTGTGAGACACAGAAGTAGGAATTTAGTGGAAGATTATTATACAAATATTAAAAATTGTGCTGTTTTCTACTTTATGGGATGATATATACACAAATATACATATGCACATATATACATACATATGTATATGTGTGTATCTTTCTAGCTATCTATCTACATATATGGAGAGAGAGAGAGAGAGAGAGAGAGAGAGAGAGAAAGAGAGAGAGAGAGAGAGAGAAAGAGAGAGAGAGAGAGAGAACAAGCACACAAGGGCCAGATGATTCATAATGGACTCTGTTATTTGAGAATCCTGGAGAGGTTCAACCTGGAGCTATTCTGAATTTTGCCTTGAACCTTCATTGTCTTGGAGAGAATCATATTAATTGCTTCACTTAATCCTTCACTTAATTTACCATATTACTGTGCACTTCACTTCCCACCCAAATGAACAAAGGCAGAGCTGGGTACCGAACACATTTAATGGGCCTCTCATAAATGGGCAGTTGTGACTCTTACATTTTATTTTAAATAGACATAGGCAGTTTATTTTGTCTGACAAAACTTCATTACCCAGCAAAAGGTGGAAGGTGGTAATGAGCAAATCTGTTATTCCAAATAGAAACTGCAGTCTCTGTCCTACACAAATAGACGTTCACTCCTGTGTATAGCTTCGAACCTAGGAACACCATCATGCTCACACACATGCATGCGCACATGTGGACACAACCATGCAATCTTGCTTTCTAAGACTGGACATAAGAATCTTGATCCAGTTGTGATCTGAGCAGGGCAGAGTAGGATGAGACTATTCCCTCCATCTTTTTGGAAGCTGTTGCTTTTTCAAATGCAGAGTAAGGAAGCATTAAGGAAGTCCACATCAGGCTATTGGCTCATTATGACCTTACAGTCACTAAAACCACTGATTTTTTTCTAGATGAACTGCTATCTACTAATGTATTGCCTGTCTTGTAATTCTGAAGTTGATTTTTTTTTCTACTTAGTAACTGTAAAGTATAGTTTATTGCTCGCACTCTCCACCATTTTCCTTCCCATATGTACTGTAACACTTCAAGGATTTTTATTGTGGCATTTTGGGTACTTGTTCAACTGACACAGATTGTAGCCGCCCTATGACTCAGGAGGGTGTTCTGAAAAGTTGCTTTGGACAAAAAAATTCATCACCGGCTGCCAAATGGGCAAGGAGCCTCTTTGAACAAAGTTGGGCATGTACTCAGAAAAAAAGACACAAAGTCTGTCACTGTGCTAATATTAGAAGCCTTTCCAGGTTAGTTGGTCCTGCCAGACCTTGTGTTCTGCTGGCTTAGCCTCTGAGAATCCAGGATCACCCCATGCAAAGAGTAAACATCAATGTCGGACTTTAGCACAGGGTCTCTATATAGCTTGATATGTACAAATATATCTATACACACATGCACACACAAATATACACACACACAATACTGGAATATATCCACTATTTAGTGCTGCATATATACATAAGTGCATATATGTATAAAACCAAGATAATACATATGCATGAGAAGGTACTTGCATATGCATATGAATTTGCAATATATGTATATATTCATTTTTATATGTATGCATGTATGAGGCAGCATGGCATAGTGGGTGACAGCCTAAATTGAAAGACTTGTGTCTGATCATGGATTAATTTATTTATCCTTTTGATTTTCCAGACAAATTTCTGAGACTCTAAGTTATAGGACAGAGGACTTACTATTCTCTACAAGCAGAAGCAACTTAATGCAAGTTCCTTATTCCACTTAAATCACAGTTCCTTTTTTTTAAAGTCACCATTAATACTAATATTAGCATCACTACCACCATGCAACAAAAATTGAGTTTTCCACAAACCATCCTATAAAGCACAAAATGTAGGTATTATCCCTATTTTACAGAAGGAACTAAGTTTCAAAAGAAGTTGCTTGACTAGTTGAGGGTCCCAAACTGTTATAAGCCACAAGGCCAACAGAGCATTGAGCATTACTATCTCCCATACAGCAAAGACAAAAAATGGCAAGCATTGCAATATTCCTTCTTTATACTGAGCTCCAAAGATACATTTCTCATTTTCCATCAAGATATCTATTCTCATTCTCTTTTGCCCAGGTTCCATATTATGGAGAATTATAGATATTGGGAGGAGCACTCATCCCAGGAGATTTAGCATCCAAAGTATGGCAAAAGAAGCATTCCTGTTTTCCTACCAAAGTTTGGGGTACCAGCAGGGCTTTTATTTAGGCTTCTCCTGAGCATTCTGCACATGCTGCTTGCAATATAACCATAAATAGTTTTTGTGCCTCCTGCTAGAGATTTTCTGCAGTTTAAGGAGCCCATTTAATGAATTCACTTTCTTATGGCTTTTGTTAATCAAAAAAACAAGTCAATCTGGTGCAATATACAAAGAGGGTGTGCAGACAAACTGTAGTGTTTATCTGCTTTTGAATATGCTGGCAATGATGTTGGCAAATGACTAGTGGGAAGGAGAGAAGATTATAATTCTGAAAAAGGGTGTATATTTCAGAGAACTGGTTCAGATGCATAACCCTTATTAAAGCTGCTTTTCAGATGTTTAGCATAAAACAAACTTTGGAATCTCTGATGGCAAAGACAGACTATGGTTCAACCCAATGGGAGGTAAACCAGTGACTCAGGATGAGCCCCACTTCCCTCTGTAGTCTGTGCCTTTATTCCTTAAGATGAAATCTCACTTTTAGTAGAACTCAGCCAAAAGGCTCAGTTCTGTAGGCATGCCTATTTCAAGAGTATCTGCTCCCTAATCTTTCAGGCAGGGAAAGTTCAAGTTTTCTTATACTTTGGAGCCACACCATATACATGTGAACTATGATTGTAATTCTTATTCACAATAACATTAACTATACTATCATTTTATCTTTCTTGTTTGTCTGTTTCTGTCTGTCTGCCTCTGTTTCTCTACCTCTCCTATTTTGTCCTGGAATGAAGTATGTAGGGACCACTCAAAGGTTCAAGCCTATTGCTGCTCAGGATGGGAATTTGGACTGTCACAATTTCCTCCATGGACTCACTGTAGTTATGCCAAGTAGAGGAAGCACCTGATCACCTTTGTCCACTGCAGGTTAGAACTTTTGAATTCAAGTGATCCAGCAGCCTCAGCCACTCAAATGATTGTTGTACAATATCATGCTTGATCTCTATTTTTATATTTTGAAATACTCTCTACTTTTTATATGTGCATGGTCCTTAAATTGTCACAGATCACATTCCATTCCTTTCTTTTCATTTTGTGAAGGTCTTATCCAGCCATGTATTTTCATAAATCATCCATTTAACATTCACCCAATGCTATTGGACCTCTAGGCCTCTAGGGTCTCCTAATATTACACATTTACCAGTACATGACTTGGCAGCATCCTAGTCTTGTAATTCTTTGATTTTTAATGTCCTTGGTTTCTTTTATATCATTCTTCACTTACATAAGAGTAATGAAATTTGAAGATCCCTTTGTATTGCTAAGCTGACAGGTACTTAGCACCTAGTTTAAAATTAAGCCTCTGTTAAAGAAACAGAGGGTATGAACCCCTGTTGCTGACAAAGCAGGAAGGGGCTGAATAAGGAAGAACAATACTGTATATAAGAAAAAACTCCAGTTGGGAAAGTCAGAATTTCCTGGGGTAAGCATTGTAGAGAAAGGGCAGCTGCTGCTGGACTAAAGACTGAATTAAGAATTGAGAATAACTGAGAGGAGGAATGAGAATTGATAACTGAGACAGGATTTCGTGGAGCAATGTGAAGGCTGGATAAAGTGATTTTGATTTTGATAACCAAGCTAATGGTGCTGAGGATTTTGGAGGGCCAGCCAGAACTGCTGAGGCTGCTGAGGATTCCTGAGGGCCAGCTGGAGTTGCCAAGGACCTCCAAGGGCCATCTCGAGGTGTAGAAGACTAAGGAAGCATGACTGTGGTGCTGGTATTTTGTACAAATGCTTTTGTGACTTTGTCAACGTTAATGAATGTTCTTGTGACTTTATTAAGCCTTGTCTTCCCAGAAACAGAGACTGTGAACAATTTGAGATGGACTGGACATTGCGAGCTTCAATGTGGAGCAAGAACTTCATGGAGAGCTGGACAAAGAACTGGGAGCTGCCTGACTTTGAACTTAGGTGGCAGTTAGTTAGATTAGGGAGGGTGCTGGGACCATGGAAGAGGAACCATGGAAGCTGAAAGCCTGCCCTGAGTCAGCATGAAAAGATCTCTGTCGGTACTGAGTAGTGATTGAAATTGTAATTTACTAGTAACGTAGGGGGTGGATGGCTTGTGTATTTCCCACTACCTCTTAAGAGGGTACTGAGTAGTGATTGATTTGTAACTTAATGTGCCCCATAGTTGGAGGACTTTGACCTTTGGTACTTTATGATTGAATGATAGAGTTACTAAGTGATTGATAAGACAAAAATTGTAATTTGTTCAAAACTATGTGACCACTTTGGTGAAAACTATGTGGCTATTTTAGTGATAAGGTGTTGAGTTTCAACATGGTGAACGCTATATTTTGATTTTCTGTGATAAGTTGTAAGATTCTGAATACTGTACTTTGATTTTCCATGAATGTTTTGCTCTGATTTGTTACTTAATTAATGGAGTATTTACTACACTATGTAGAAAGAAGCTTGAAAGCTGTTCATAGTAGTACTCCTCTGGAAAGCTGCTTGTGCTTGGCTTTACAACTTATTAGTGACCATTGCTCATATGGTATAACCTACTCACACTAACCATAGGACTTTGGGTCACTTGTAATTTTCACTTTTCTCAAATTATAATTTAAAATGATTATGATTCATGTAGCTACACTTTAAGAATCATACTTTCTGTCATCATTGTTATCATCATCATAATCATCATTGTTGTAGTCATTGTAATCACCATCATTATCACACAGTAGTCTTATAACTTAAATTCTGGTTACTAGATGATGAATTAGTTTTTGTTCACACCAAGACATGAAGACATAGACAGGTTGAAATTGGCATAAGTGAATGGAAACCTCAGATTAAATCATAGGTCCTTGAAGTAAAAGTAAGATGCTGATGATGCTGATGCTGATTATATGATGACAATGATGCAGTACATCCTAAGTATATTTCAGCATCCAGATCAACCATGGTTGGGTCACTGAACCAGTTCTAGATATTTGACATAAAAAATGTAAAGTCCTATATTTGAGTAAAAAAATAAACAACAACAACAGCATCATTATTATAACATAGATCCCAGTAGCAGTTAAACTATAAAAGGGCTATTAAAATAGTTTACAAGCTAAATAGGAATCTGTTTATTGGAGTGGGTGTAGATGAGATTTTCTTTCAAGTAAGGGTAGGATAAGATGGCATCTGATATATACTACAAGAGATTCTACAAAGAGTTTACGTGGGATTTAATTCCATTACTCTGTTTTCTCCAGGACAATGCCAGGTCACATGATAGGGGAGTAGAATAATACTTATTTTGAGTTGAGGTATTCATTCTATATTCTGTTGTATATGAATATCATGACAGGGGACAAGTCTCTTCTTTCCTGGATGTCTGCTTCCTCAGCTGTAAAATGAGTCTAAATAACATGACCTGTCAAGGTATCTTTCAACTTTATGATTCTATGATGCAACTGTTTCTATGACCTTATGATGACCCACTTTTCTATCCCAATACCTTGAGAATAAACTAGAAAGGGATTTCAATTGTGATTATGGATGAACTTTTTTAAAATAAAAGAATAGGGGAAAAGCAAATGCTACAGTCAGTGACTCAAACTAATGATTGTCAGGTAGTCTTGATACTGTTAAAAAATGCCAATCTTCCCACAGTGCTGAACAATTCACCCATTGTCAGAAAGATCTTTTTTCTTCCAAATTATTGTTCTATTTAAGGGACCCAAGTGGGCTGCATAAAATATAGACAAATCAATACAGAACCTACTTATAATTGAATGTATGAGTCTCTGTATTTCTGTGGTAAAGCAACATTATATTTCTCTGTGTGTATGAAATTAAATCCATACATATATTCTCATGCACATACATGCACACATACGCAGGCTGTGCACACAAACATTGATGACCTATTTTAGTAAAAAAAGGTATTTATTGAATGCCAAATGAGGGAATTAATATTATTTAATGAATAGATGGAGTATGAGTCTAGTGTTCATATAACCTGGGTTCTATTTGATTGTGCAACTTTGGATACTCTGGTTGCTCCTTTTGTGTTCTATTTCCACCAAATGAGAGTTGAGCTAGAGCAGTGGTTCTCAACCTTTCTAATGCCACAACCTTTAGTACTCATATGTGGGTGTATCTGCATGTGGGTCGACCTGCCTAGAGACAGATAGAGGAACCATGTCTCAGTTCCTAAGACCATTGGAAATATGTGTTTTCCAATGGTCTCAGGTGACCCCCATTTGACCCCCAAAGGGGTCTCAACTCACAGGTTGAGAACTGCTGACCTAGAGGATTTCTAAGTTTTCTTCCAGCTCCAAAGTGCTATGATTCTGTGTGTCTAACAATGAGTTTAAAATGACTTGTTGATTTAAAGATCAAAAAGATATTATAGAATATCTAATCTATCACCAACCCAATTTTTCTGATGGGAAAATCAAGATGTATATGACAAACAAGACTTGTTCAAAGTCACAGAATGAGGAAATAGTTGAGGTGGAATTTGAAACCAGATCTTCAAATTCTGAATCTTATGTTCTTTCCATCACTCTGTGCTGCATTGCAATATGGAAAACCCACCTTCAGATACTTACAGTATTATTGGCAGACAGTCTTCATATTCACTAAACAGTCAAAATGTAATTTCCTTGAGGATAGGGCTTATTTCATTCATTGTAGGTTTATCCCTAGTGCCTAATACAGGATTCATGCTCAATAAATGCTTGTCAATTAGCTGATCAATTGATAATGAATTATAGAACAGTATAAAACAAAATATTTTCCAGAGGAATATTATGACATCCTGCCAAGAAATGGAAGTTGGAAGAGGGAGTCACAAAAGGAAAGTTTGAATAAGGAGAGCTTACTGTTGGTCACAGTTGGTTCCATGGGGATTGTAAGGTTTAAACTGGTGCTTTTATTATAGACTGCACTTTGATATATACATGTGAGGGCAATCAGGAAGGCCCAGGGAGAGGAACAATACAGAAAAAAATAAATGGCATATGATTTATAATATTTGAAATATTAACTTACTGCTATGCATGTGAAAAATAACTCATTCACACACATATGTATATATACATATATGTGTGTATATACATATATTCAAGTTTCTCCAGATTAAAAATGAAGGGTACAAGATCAAGTCTTAATTGTAGACTACTGAATTGATCTTTCTGAAAATGGAATTCTTATATTTCAAAGACAAAACCATATTCCCTGCAGTCTTATTCCCTGCCACTAAGGAATAGCATTGATTTGATAAGCTAGAACACTTAGTTGAATCTAACAATATATCTATAAAGGATTAATGTGAAGTCTTACACATGGGTATAAAAATTACCTTCACCAAGTATAAGGTGGGAGCAGCAACATTAATATGTCCATCTGAAAAGGAGCTGAAGTCTTCAGTAGGTAGCAAGTTCAACATAAGTCAATAGCATGATAGTAAAGTGAATGTTTTTGCTTTTTCCAGTTGCATTACAGGAGGTATAGCATTCAGGATTAGAGTAATCATCTTCCTACTGTATTCTGTACAGATAAGACAACATATAAACTATGATGTTCAGTCTTGGGTGACATAGTTTAAGAATTGCTCTAAGAATATGGAAATTCTATAAAAGTGGTTGACTAAGTTCATGAAGGGCTTTAAGATCTCAGTATGTAAAAGATGAGAGTATTTAACCTAGAAATGGGAGATCTTCAGAGTATTAAGGAACATATGATAGTAGTGTTCAGGTCAGGGATTAGATTTGTTCTACTTAGTCCCAGAAAGCAGAAATTGAACAGTTTTAGGGATGGGAATTTAGGTTTGGGGAAAAGGAAAAGAACCCCCCCCCCAAAACTTTTGAACAGAGCTATTCCAAAGTGGGAAAGAAATGCAGAATCTTTCCTTAAGGGGTAGGGTTCTACTTCCATGGTAGTGTGCAAACAGATGACAGATGAGTGAGAACTCTTGAGTATATCATAGAGAAGATTCTTGTTCAAGTATAGGAGGGATTTAATATCCTTTGAGGTTCCATCCACTTCTTAGATTCTGTGACTATGACTTGACAGCTTTCCCCTCTGGGTTTAATGTAACTCTCTTCCTATCATTAAAAAGAAGGAGAATGGGTGTAAAGTCTAGAAAAAAAATTATAAGGGGGAACAAGAGAGATTATACACATTAAAATGGTAAACTTGTTTTGATGTTTTACTGGTATTCTAGATTTATTAAAATTTTGTCAGAGTCTTGCCACCACTGACTGCCAAATTCCTACTACTGACTTGACACAGGTTTTCCCAAGGACAATAATGAAGGCTTCAGAAAGTCATATCAAGAAGACAGCTGTCAATGATACTGGAATGTAGTGTCATTATTTCTTACCTCTTGGGTGCCAAAGATTTCAAGTCATTTATAGCCCAGTTCATGGATGTAGAAATTGCAAATGGATTTGCTCTATTCTTGAAATTAAAACAATACACATTTAGGGGCTGAGTTATTTTTTGCTAAATGGTGGCAATATATTCTTGGGAGGGATAAATCGAAGACATCAAACATTTGTGACTGACTATGAGGTCAGAAAATTGAATCTGTTAAGGTCTTACATTGCTCCTTACCCAACTAAACTAAGAAATTTCAGAAACTCATTTGGTAGACAAGATGTGAGCTTTTAACCTAGGATAAGCACTTAAACAAGTCTGTAATATGTGAGGGGTTCACTGAAACATCTGCAGGTACTCCTGATGATTCTGAAGTCTTTATTCCCTTAGTGGATGGACGATCAGAGAATGTAATACACTTAGGAGGTTTTTACAGCTAAACCTAACCTGCTAAGGAAAAAAAAGCAAGCATAAGAGAATAGGAAAAAAGAATAGGAAAAAAAGAAGCAGCTCTTTCTTTCTTTTTAATACATGTTGAATGACTAACAATTCTACTCTGTGACTGCTCAAGTCCACAATGGCCCAAGACTACCTCCATTAGGTCATATGGCCACTCGGTGGCTAAGTGGGCCACTTAATCAGAGGGCAGAGAGTGGGTGATAGTGTGCCCAGAGCACTTACCACCATCACACACTGTGCAATTAGAGGCAAAACAAGGCAAGGCACGTATTTACAAAGTCACTGCATCAAGGGAGAGCAAGGAAGGGAGTAGGGTAATAGGCATTGAAACTTAACTGGATTTTCTTTTGAAAGAGCTGTAAAAATGGTATCAGAAATGAAGTAACTGGTGTTTTTTCCCCTTTTTTTCTTTCCCCTCCTACCTACAGAGGAAAAGTTCTCCAGGATGGAAGAGGTACATATGCCATTACCCTTTCAGCAGACTCCCTTTTGATCTTCCTTGGTAGACTTTTAATGTGGGGTGAGTCATATTTAATTACAACTGAACATTCCCTTTGTGGAGAAGCCTGTCTAAATACAACCCTCACACCCAGAGACACTCATTTATTTGCAAAGAATCTTGCCTTCTCCATCAGAAGGGTCTCAATGAAAACTGCTTACATTATTGCCATTTCTTCCCAGTATATTTTCCAGTTTTGAAATTCTGAGGACAGCTGTATCTGAACAAAATTGTTGGAGTAGGTGTCCTAATTCATGTGACCTGCTAGAGGGATGTGGACCTGCATACTGAATAGCGGGGAGAACGAACCTCTCTGAAAACAGAAAAAAACCGTTCTTAGAAGATGGCAATGATTAATCTTGGACTACAAGTTGGAATACACTTGAAACAACGAGGATGCATGGACAACCCTGCTTTCAGGTATAGCTATACATGCATTTCCAAACATAACTATATTTTCTGTACTAAAATCAATCCATTCAGCAAAATTCAATTCAATTCAATTTGATTCAACCACTCTGGAGTGAGTAAGAAATTGCCCTATTTCTGGGGTTTGGCACTGGACCTGTGACTATGAGGAAAATCTGTCTACTGATATATATATATATTTAAAAATCTCTTTGTTGGTTCCCTAGGACACTGAGTAGGGCAGCTAGGTGGCATATTGGATAGAGCACTGGATTTGGAATCAGGAAGATTCATCTTCACAAGTACAAATCTAGCCTCGGATCCTAATTGTGTGACTCTGGGCAAGTCACTTAATCCTACTTTCCTCAGTTTCTTATCAGAATTTTTTAAAAAGTGAGTTGGAGAAGAAAATGGTGAACCACTCCATTGTGTATCTTTGCCAAGAAAACCTCAAATTGGGTCATGAAGAGTGAGACACAACTGAAAACCTATTGAGCTCCAATGGGGCACTAAGAGTTTAAGTTAATTTCCCAGGGTCTCACAGCCCACAGTTGTCAGAGGTTAGGTTCGAAATTAGGTCTTCTTGACTCTAAACACAGCTCTCTATCCACAGAACTGCCCTGCCTCTTGTATGATACCAGCTCCTAGGGAGATAAAAAAGGAAAAATGAAACAAAACAAAACAAAAATCCCTGTTCCCGCCTTCAAAAAAATCTTTATCAAGGGAAGATACAATATAGGATCATACTTTTAGAACCATAGGCGACCTTAAAGATCACCTAATTATGTCTCTTAATCCCATAGGTAGCAGGTAGCAGACCTGGGGAAAACACAACACAGCAAAACGGGTCTCTTGGCTCCCAACTGGGTTATTTCTAACACCTAAAAATTGCTTTATTTCCCCATTATTTTGCATTTACTTGTCTGTTTGCATGTTGTTTCCATCCAATAAAATGTAAGAATGCTTCCTGAGAGCATCAATTTTTTTCTTCAGTTTTTCATTTCTTTCATTCTTTGCAGCCTCGAGGCAGCTCACTTTTCCTGGTACACAGCAGGTGCTTATTTATTACTTATTGAATTGAATTATAAACTTGTCAGTTCATTATCATGAGGGAATAGGTGGTTTAGACCCAATACTCACAGGAGCTAATCACTTTCTATCTTGTCTTGTACTACAGCAAACCAAGGATATATTAAAATTTTAGAGGCACTTATGCTTTCATTTTTGAGAACTTGTTGGAAGTATCCCTGAGGAATGCCTAAGTTGTTTTCAGGTGGTTCCCAATGCTCCTCGTAAAAGAATCAGGTTTTCTTCTTAAGTCACCTCATTGCTAGAGTTATCCAATATTAACTTTGGTCGTCTTTAGTCTTCTATCTTGACATGTTTTCCATTTTATTACTGACAGATCATCTTGAGAAAGAAAGGGGAAGAAAAAAAAAGAAACCAAAGGCAAACAGTCTCAAACATCATTTCCCCAACAGCAGTAATTACTTTGAAGTGCTCTATAAATGGACCACGGATAGTGTACTCCAAATACCTAAGCCCCTGAGTATTCTATGAGATTCAGTGCAGGTGGAAATGAATCATCTCCTTCACAGCTAAAGACAGAGGATGATGAAAGGGAGGCAGTATCAACAAACAAATCCTGATGCTCACTGGTATGTGGAGGAAAGAAGCCCAGCCACAAGCACAGCTTAATGGATTAGTGGACTTCTTATAACAAGGATTACCAGCATCATTAGCACAGTATGGAGGTATTTCTCCTATCCATGGCATCTTATGGCATACCACTTCTCTAAAACCTGACTGATATATTGAAGTCAAGACCAGTGACATACAATATATTCCAAAGAGGACTGAGGATGTTAGGTAATGAAGGTGCAACCACACAGACACCAATGCATGTGCTTGCTCTAACAGTTTTCATCCCTGATTTGAGCATGCATACCGTACATAGATCTATGGGGAAGAGGATAAACACAAAAATATGAGACAAGATGGAGTATGGAAAGCTACTGCATGATGGAGTATGGAAAGAAATTCCCTTTTCTGACACTGCCCCCACCTTGGTGGGGCCATCATCCCTTCCAGCCTTGATTACTGCAATAGCTTCTGGTGGGTCTACTGAATTGGAAGTCAGTCCTTGTTCTAATCCATCCTCCATTCAGCCACTAAAGTGATTTTCCTAAAGTGCAAATCTGATCATGTCATCCTTCCTACTCAATAAACTCCAGTGGTTCCCTATTGCTTCCAGGATCAGATGTAAATTCCTATATTTGGTATTCAGATCCCTTCATAACCTAGCCCCTTCCTACCTTTCAAGTCTTCTCACACCTAAACCCTCAAGATGTACACTTTGATCTAGTGATAGTGACTTCCATTTTGTTGCACAAACAAGACACTGTCTCTCACCTCCATGCATTTTTTCTGGCTGTCTCCATGCCTGGGATGCTTCTCCCTCTCCGTCTCCCTCTCCTTCTCCCTCTCCCTCTCCCTCTCCCTTTCCTCTCCTCTCCTCAATTCTACCTGCACACTTCCCTGCCTTCTTTAAATCTCAACTATAATCCCTTCTTATACAGTAAACCTTTCCCACTCCTCTTAATTCTAGTGTCTTTTACTTTGTTAATTATTTCCTATTTATTTTATCTAAAGCTTGCTTAGCACACATTTTTATACTTTGTCTCCCCTGTTTAATTGTATGCTCCTACAAGGTAAGGGATTACTTTGTATCTTTTTATACCCCCTGCTTTTAGTATAGTACCTGGTACATAGTAAACCATTCAGTAATGTTTATTGATTGTTGTATGAAGTTTATATGGGTTTATATCTAAATGATTCTGACTTGTATGTAGTCATGCATATAAATGTACCAGGTAGTTAGATTCCCCATTTGTTATTTTGCCTATCTTCTTCAACGAATGGCTAGGGGAGAGCATGATGCCTGAATTTATCCTTGCAAATTAGGTTTGTAGTACTTAGCATCCTTAGTTAGTTAGATTAGTTAGCATCCTTCAATGCTAACACAATTAGCTGATATTTACATAGAACTTTTGAGAAGACTTCTCATATGTTGCTTCATTAAATTTT
>JAQQSW010008487.1:0-13459 GCA_028646575.1 Pseudocheirus occidentalis
CCCTTTGGGCATAGTTCCAAATTGTTCTTCAAAATGGTTGGATCTGTTTACAACTCCACCAACAATACCTTAGTGTTCCAATTTTCCCACATCTTCTCCAACATTTATCATTTTCATGTTTTGTCATGTTAGCCAATCTGATATGTGTGCTGTGGTATTTCATTGCTATTTTCATTTGCATTTATCTAATCAATAGTGATTGAGAGCATTTTTTCATATGACTATAGATATCTTTAATTTCTTCCTCTGAAAGCTGCCTGTTCATATCCTTTGACCATTTGTGAGTTTGGGAATGACTTGTAGTTTTATAAATTTGACTAAGTTTTCCTTATATTTTAGAAATGAGATAAAGAATGAATGTCAGGGATGGCTAGGTGGCGCAGTGAATAGAGCACCGGCCCTGGAGTCAGGAGTACCTGAGTTCAAATCCGGCCTCAGACACAACACAAAAAACTAGCCGTGTGACCTTGGGCAAGTCACTTAACCCCAACTGCCCTCCAAAAAGCAGAAAAAAAAAGAATGAATATTAAGATCATTTTTGCATGTAATTGGTAAAAAATAAAATATCAAATGAAAAATTTTTTTGAGTTCCAAATTCTTTCTGTCCCTCAATTCCTTCCCCACTCCCAGAGAAGGACTTTGATGTAAGTTATACATGTGCAATCATGCAAACATATTTCCATATTAGTCATGGTGGAAAAGAAAACACAGACCACTCCCACCTCCAGTAAAGAAAAAAATTATGCTTTTTTTTTCCATTCAGATTCCAACAGTCTTCCTCTGGAGGTGGGTAGCATTTGCTGAGAATCACTAAGTCATTCACAGTGGATCATTGTATAATATTGTTATTACTGTGTGATAGACTGTTCTGGTTCTGCTTACTTTACTTTGCATCAATTTGTTTACGTTTTTCCAGGTTTTTCTGAAAGCATCATGTTTGTCATTTCTTATAGCACAATAGAAATCCACCACAACTTGTTAAATCATCCCCCAATTGATGGGCATCCCATCAATTTCCAATTCTTTGCCACGACAAATAAAGTTGCTATAAGTATTTATGTACATATACATCCTTTCTCTTTTTTTTCCTTCTTTGAATCTCTTAGGTATACAGATGTGGTAATGGTATTGCTAGTTCAGGGGGTATGCAGAGTTTTATAGCCATTTGGGCATCATTCCAAATTGCTCTCTAGAATAGTTGGTCTAGTTTACAATTCCACCAACAGGGTATCAGTGTCTCAGTTTTCCCACATCTCCTCTGACATTGTTTTCAATTTCAGTCACATTAGCCAGTCTGATAGGTGTGAGGCAGTACCTCAGAGTTCTTGTAATTGCTGTCTTTCTAGGTCATTTAGAGTATTTTTATTATTAAGTACGATTACTTTGATTACATCATCTGAAAACAGTTCATATCCTCTGACTGTTTATCAAGTGACTTGCCCAAGGTCACACAGCTAATAAGAGTTAACTATCTGAAGCTGGATTTGAACTCAGGTCCTCCTGACTCCAGGACTGGTGCTCTATTCACTGTGTCACCTAGCCACCACATTGACTCATATTCTTATAAATTGAACTCAGTTCTCTATATATTTGTGAAATGAGGTTTTTATCAGATAAACTTGTAAAAAAAAATTCTCCCCTGTTTTCTACTTTGCTTCTAATCTTGGGCAGATTGTTCTTTCTATGCAAAATCTTTTTAGTTTAATGTTATCAAAATTTTCCATCTTGTAATGCTCTCTATCTCTTGTCGTAAAATTTTCCCTCATCCACATTTGTGAAAGGCAGTCCACGCTCCCCTAATTTGTTTATGGCATCACTCTTTATGTTTGAGTCCTGTACCAGTTTTGAACTTTCTTGTTATACTTTGTAAGATATTGGTTTATACCTAGTTTCTGCCAAATTGCTTTCCAGTTTTCCTAGTAGTTTTTGTAAAAAAGTGAGTTCTCATCCCCAAAACTTGGATCTTTGCATGTGTCAAATAATAGATTACTATGGTCATTTGCTACTGTGTATTGTTTGCCTAATCTATTCCATTGATCTACCACTCTCTTTTTTAACCACTACCAGACTGTTTTGATGATTCCTGCTTTGTAATAATGTTTGAGATCTGATTCTGCTAGGTCACCTTCACGTTTTTTCTGTTGATTCTCTTGATATTCTTGGCCTTTTTTCCTTCTAGATGAAATTTGTTATTTTTTTCTAACTTTATAAAATAATATTTTGGTAGTTTGATTGGTATGGCACTAAAGAAGTAAATTAATTTAAATGAAAATTGTCATTTTCATTGTATTAGCTTCGTCTAATCATGAGCAATTAATTTTTTTTGTTGTTTGCAATTGTTGAGATCTGACTTTATTTGTGTGAAAAGTGTTTTGTAATTTTGTTCCCATAGTTCCTGGGGTTTGTCTTGGCAGTTAGACTCCCAAGTAGTCTGTGTTGTCTGCAATTATTTTAAATTCCTTTCTATCTCTTGCTGCTGGACTTTATTGGCAATATGTATAGATGCTGATGGTTTCTGTGGGTTCATTTTATATCCTGCAAGCTTTTAAAGTTCTTAATTATTTCAACTAAGTTTTTAGTTTATTCTCTAGGATTCTCATATCATATGCAAAAGTGATAGTTTCGCTTCCTCATTGCCTATTTAAGGTCCTTTGATTTCTTTTTCTTCTCTTATTACTAGAGCAGTGGTTATCAACCTTCCTAATGTAGCGACCCTTTAATAGTAGTATGTGGGCATATCTACATGAGGGCGGACCCGTGTGGAGATGGATAGAGGAGCGGTGTCTTGGTTCCTAAGACCATTGGAAATATGTGTTTTCAGATGGTTTTAGGTGACCCCTTTTGACCTCCAAAGGGCTCGGGACCCACAGGTTGAGAGCCACTGTACTAGAGCTAACCTTTCTAGTACAATATTGAATAAGAATGGTGGTAATAGGCATCCTTGCTTCCGTCTCGAATAATAATGCTTGCTGATGGTTTTGGGTAGATAATAGTTATCATATTAAGGAGAGCTCCAATTATTCATATGCTTTCTGGTATTTTAAATAGGAATGAATGCTTTATTTTGTCAAAAGTTTTTTCTGTATCTATTGATATAATCATATGATTTTTGGTTTGTTGCCATTATGGTTGATTTTGCCGATGTTCAACTTTTTGTTCTCCATTTGGGATTTTCTTGGCGAAGATACTGGAATGATCTGTGATTTCCTTCTCCAACTCATTTTACAGATGAGGAAATCGAGGCAAACTGGTTTAAGTGACTTGCTTAGGTTATACAGCCAATAAAGTGTCTGTGGGCAGATTTTAACTTACAAAGTCAGTCTTCCCAACTCTAGGTCAGGTACCCTATTTACTGTGCCACCTAGCTGCCTCAATTATGCTGATAGCTTTCCTCATATTGAACCATCCCTGCTTTCCTGGTATGAATACCACCTGCTCATAGTGTATGATCTTTGTGATATATTCCTATAATCTTCTTGTTATTATTGTATTTAAAAATTTTGCAAGAATATTCATTAGGAAAATTGGTCAATAATTTTCTTTCTCTTTGCTCTTTTTAGTTTAGGTACTAGTCCCATATTTGTTTCATAAAAGGAATTTTTCCAAAATAGTTTGTATATTTTTCCAAATACTTTATATAGCATTTCTCCAAATAGTTTTTTAGTATTGGAATGAATTTTCTTCAAATCTTGGGTAGAATTCACTTGTGAATCTATCTAGTCCTGAGGATTTTTTTTTTCTTAGAGAGCTTATTGATCACTTCTTCAATTGCTTTTTCTAAGACTGGATGGTTTAAGAATTCTGTATCCTGTTCTGTTAATCTGCACAATTTATATTTGCGTAAATATTTATCCATGTCACTTACATTATTACTTTGATTCGCATACGATTCAGTAAAATGTTTTTAATTATAATTACATATTTTTAATAATATATTTATATATCATTAATATATAATATATAATTATATATATATATAATTGTTTTAATTTCAATTTCATCTTCTTTTCTGGTGAAATTACCTTTTTCATTTTAGGTACTGGTAAATTGATTTTGTTCTTTTTAGTCTTCTTTAAAAATAAAATTAATGAATGGTTTATCTATTTTTCTCAATAAAAGAAGTTCCCGGTTTAATTTATTGAATGGCTTACTTTCAATTTGATTTATTTCTCCTTTGATTTTTCATGTATTTTCAATTTGGTGTTGAACTGGAGATTTAAAAATTTGTTCTTTTTCTATTTTTTAAAGTTGCACATCCAATTCATTAATCTGCTCTTTCTGTATTTTATTGATGTAATTTTTTAGAGATATCATTTCTTCCCTAAGTACTGCTTTGGCTGTATCACATTAGTTTGGATGTGTTGTCTCATTATTGTCATTTTCTTTAATGAAATTATATAGTGTTAATTTTATATTATTTCTATGATTTGTTCTTTGATCCACTCATTCTTTAGGATTAGATTATGTAGTTTTCAAGCAATTTTTAATCTATGCTTCCAGGGCGTTTTATTGAATGTAATCATCATTTCATTGTAATTTGTAAAGGATGCATTGAATATTTCTGTTTTTCCACATTTGGTTATGAGGTTATTATGCCGTAATATGTCAAAATATGAGAAATATATCAACTTTTGTTTAAGTGCCATGTACCACTGAGAAAAATAAATAGTTCTTTTTTTTCCATTCAATTTTCTCTGAAGGTCTATCATATCTAATTTATCTAAGATTTGATTTATCCCTTTAACTTCTTTTTTTCTTTCTTTTTTGGTTAGATTTAGATAAACCCCAGAGGGAAAGTTAAGGTCCACCACTAGTATGGTTTTACTATCTATTTCGTCCTATAATTAATTTAACTTCTCATTTAGAAATTTGGATGCTGGGGTTGCTAGGTGGCATAGTGAATAGAGCATCAGTCCTGGAGTCAGGAGAACCTGAGTTCAAATGTGGCCTCAGACACTTGATACACTTATTAGCCATGTGACTTTGGGCAAATCACTTAATCCCAATTGTCCTCTAAAAAGAAAAAAAAGAATGAAATTTGGATGCTATCCCATTCGATGCATATATGTTTAATATTGATTTATTTGATTGTCTATAGTAATTTTTAGCCAAATGTAATTTCCCTGCTTATCTCTTTTAAGTGCATCTATTCTTGCTTTTGCTTTGTATGAAATCATAATTGCTATACTACATTCTTCTTCTTCTTTTAACTTCAGCTGAAGTATAATATATTCTATGCCAGCCTTTTATCTTAACTGTGTATGTGTCTCTCTGCTTCAGGTGTGTTTCATGTAAATAACATATTGTAGGATTCTGGTTCTTAATCCACTTTGTTATCTGCTTCTGTTGTATGAGTAAGTCCATCACCTTCACATTCACAGTTATTATTACTAATTGTCTATTTCTCTCCATTTTATTTTTCCCTGTTTATCTTTCTCTCTCCTTTCACCCTTTCCTTCCTCTAAAGTATTTTTTTTCTAACCCTTACCTCCCCCAATCCTCCCTCCTTTTTACAAGCCCACTCCCTAGTCTTCTCGCCCTCCCCTCTTACTTCCTTGTATGGTATATATGTTATTCCCTCTTTGAATCAGTTCTAATGAGAGCAAGATTCAAGTATTGCCCACTCCCTACCTAACTCTCTACTGTAAAAGCTCTTTAGCCCCTCTTTTATGTGAGATAATGTATCCTATTCTAATTCCCCCTTCCTCCTTCTCACAGTGCATCTCTTTTTCTCACCCCTTAATTTTATGATTTTTTTCATATCATTCCATCATATTCAGTTCATACCCTTGCTCTCTGTCGATATATATTCCTTCTAATTGTCCTAATAATGAGAAAATTCTTAGGAGTTGCATATATCATCTTCCCATATATGTGAACAGTTTAACCATACTGAATCCCTTATAATTTCTCTTTCCTGTTTACCTTTGTATGCTTCTCCTGAGACTTGTATTTGAAAGTCAACATTTCTCTTCAGTTCTGATGTTTTCATCAGGAATGCTCGAAAATACTGTGTTACATAAAATTTCCATTTTTTCCTCTGAAGGTTTCATGTTCAGTTTTGCTAGATAGGTGATTCTTGTCTTCCTAGTTCTTTTGCCCTCCAGAATATCATATTCCAAGCCCTCCAATCGTTTAACATAGAAGCTGCTAAATCTTGTGTGATCTTGACATTGACTCCATGATATTTGAATTGTTCCTTTCTGGCTGCTTGCAATATTTTCTCCCTGACCTGGGAGCAATGGCGATTGGTTATAACCTTCCTGGAAACGTTCCTTTTGGGATCTCTTTCAGGAGGAGAGTGGTCTAATTCTTTCCATTTCTATTTTCCCCTCTGGCTCTAGGTTATTGGAGCAATTTTCCTTGAAAATTTCTGGAATCATCATGTCTAGGCTATTTTTTTAACCTTGGTTTTCTTATAGTCCAATAATTTTTAAAGTATCTCTCTTCAATCTGTTTCCTAGATCAGTTGTTTTTTTTCCCCAAGGTTTACATTTTCCCCCTTTTTTTCAAAGTTCTTTCAATTTTGCTTCATTGTTTCTTGATGTCTCATGGAGATATTACCTTCCACTTGCTGAATTCTAATTTTTAAGGAATTATTTTTTCCAGTGAGCTTTTGTACCTCCTTTTGCCTTTTCCCATTTGTACTTCCTTTGCCATTTGGCCTCTTCTGTTTTTTATGGTGTGATTTTCTTTAGAATTTTTTGTGTGCCTCCTTTACCAAGTTGTTTACCATTTTTTCCCTTGACTTTCTTGCATCACTCTCATCTCTTTTTCACCTTTTTTCTTCTACCCCTCCTATTTGATTTTTTAAAATCCTTTTTGAGCCTCTTCCTCGGGCCTGAGACCAATTCACATTAAAAAAATTTTTTTTGAGGGTTTTATGTAGATGTTTTGACATTGTCGTCTTCCTCTGAATTTGTGTTTTGGTGTTCCCCGTCACCACAGTAACTTTCTATGACCAGGTTCTTTTTTTGCTGTTTAATCATCTCCTCGGCTTATTTTTTGACTTTCCACTTGGTTTTAAAGTTGGGCTCTGCTGAGATGGAGGAGGGAACATTGTCCCCAGCTTCAGGATTTTCAAGTTGTTTTCAGAGATTGTTCTGTGGGACTGCAAATTTCCAAGGTGGTATGACTTAAAGTGGTCACTGAGGTGTGGTCACTGCTTTCCTGGTCTGTGCTCTAGTCTGTGAGCAACCACAAGCAGTTTTTTTCTGCCCTGGAACTTTGAACAGAGTCTCTCCTCCTTCTACTCCTCCTCACCTTGAGACTGCAACCCAGAACTGCATAAGGGCAATGGAATAGAATTCTGTACCCTGTGCCAGGAGTCACCTTTTTATTTTTTCCCCAATTACAAGTTAAAATTTTTTTTAGCATTTTAAAAAAGTTTTGAGTTACAAATTCTATCGTCTCGCTCACCTTGTCTTGCATGATAGCAAACAATTTGATATAGTTTATACATTTGCAATCATGTAAAAAATTTTTGTAATAGTTCTTTTTTACAAGAACACTTAAATAAAAAAAAATAGTGTGAAAGAAAGTGAGAAACATTGTGCTTCAGTCCGTGTTCAGACAATACCAGTTCTTTCTCTGGAGGTGGATAGAATGCTTCATCATGAGTCCCTTGGGATTGTCTTGGATCATTATATTTCTGAAAATAGCTAAGTCATTCACAATTCTTCATCCAACAATGTTGCTGTTACTGTGTACAATGTTCTCCTGGTTCTACTCACTTCATTTTGTATCAGTTCTTGTAAGTGTTTCCTGGTTTTTCTGAAAGCATCCTGCTTGTCATTTCCTATGCCAAAATCATATAGACAACTTCTTTGGTCATTCCCTAACTGATGGGCATCCCCTCAATTTCTGATTCTTAGCCAAAAGTGTCACCTTTAAAGCACTTTGGTTTCAGCAATCCTTTGTGAGCTATTTTCACTTTAAAAAAATTAAATTTTCTTTAATTTTCAACACTGAATTCTCTCCCGCCAACAATACCTTCTTCTATGTTGTGAGAGGAAGGAAAAGAAAACCTATTATGAATGTGTGTAGTTAAGTAAAACTAATATCCTAATTAGTTGTGTCCAAAAATGAAATCTTCAATTTGCATTTTTCAGTCCAGTATCTCTCTATCTCAAGATGGATAGCTTGTCCCAGGCTGAAGGGCTGTTTATCTCAGGAGGCTGACTTGCTGTCCTACTGAATAACTCAGTTGGCTCACCATCCTCCACTCCTCTGCCTTAAAAGGAGGTGTAGGGGACCAAAAACATCTGATACAAGACTCAGGTAGTTCTGTGTGGCCCAGTGTGTCTATGTGACAGAACTTCCCTGATAAACTGGCATCCAGGGCTCTGCCCTGTTCTGGGATCTTGGCCAGAGGATGTTCAAGGTCTGCTGGACATCTCAGTACTAACCAGAAACACTGAGATAACTTCATCCTGCTTAAGGGATCATAGTAGAACATCCTGCCAGGCATTTGTACTCTGATAATCAAGACAGTATACAAGGCAGTCACGTATGAGGTAGATGAGGGCCAGGGCACCAGGAAATGAACCCAAGAAAGTGGTTCCTGATGACTGCACAGTTTTTCACTATATACTAGACTCTCAGATGAATAAAATTGGCTAATTTTGCACTGGCTCACATGGCACATGATTAATTTTCAGCTCCTCCATGGAATGTCCACCTGTTTCTGACAGCAGTATAGTCTTTTTCTGGAGTTCTAGGCATGAACTACATATGCTAAATATAGAATCCACTGAGATTTTTATTCAGTCCTCCATATTTGTAACATGAAATACATCTGACTTAATAGCTGTAAAGGAGTAAGTAAAATTACAGTAGAGTATGAATGATTTTTCAAGTGTGTATTGAGAACCTACAGATGTGCCCTCCTTTCAAATCCTACCTCAGAATCTTCCCATGACATCTGATCTCAATTTCTTCATCTCCAAAATAGGTATTGGTAGCCCCTATTTCACGGGCATAGTGTGAGGAACAAGTGATATAATACTGAGAATTGCATGCTGACATCCTTTGGTCACTTCTGTATTGAGGAATAGCTTTGATTCTTATAAATTGGTGTTGGTTCTTCACAATTTTTAATGTGTGAATGTTCAATCTACTTAATATCTTTTCAGTTTTTTAAAATGACAATTCCTATTCAATAATTCACATTACGTTTATATTTAAAGTTATCAATATATTATTCAGCAACTGCATATTGTCAAATTCTTCATTTTGTCTGGAGAGGATATAATCTTTTTTTACTAGAATGATTCCTGTCTCATTTCTAATGCTCTTTCCTTCTTTTTCTTCCTCTCTTTCTTGCTCCCCCTGCCCCAATTTACACACAACCCTAACACTAAACTAAATTTCTGTATTTCATTGTATTCACAAAAATTAGACTTCTCTTTCCTTCTGGACTTTTGAGATAGGAGTTTTACTCTGGGATGTCCTCCTCTCCTCACTCTTTCTCCTTTGTCTTGTTCTTTTTTCTCTCTTATTCTTGATCACCAGATCTCATACTCATCTTATTCTTCTCTTTCCTTTCCCAGTTCTTTTGTGTCATTCCTTTAAAACCACCGTGTTTACCTAAATTAAATTACATATTTAGTGCCATACCAATCAAACTACTAAAAAATTATAGAACTAGATAAAATAGTGACAAATTCATTTGGAAGAACAAAAAGTCCAGAATATCAAGGCAATTAATGAAAAGAAATGTTAGTCAAGGTGGCCTAGTCATACCAGATTTTAATCTCTATTACAAAGCAGCAGTCCTCAAAACTGCCTGGTATTGGCTAAGGAGTAGAGTAGTGGATCAATGGAACAGATTGGGTACAAAAGACTCAGTAGTCAATGACTATAGTAACATACTATTTGATAAGCACAAATACCCTAGTTTCTGGGTAAAGAATTCACTATTTGACAGAAAATGCTGGGAGAATTGGAATATAGTATGGCAAAAACTGGGTATAGACCGTCATCTAATGCCATATATCAAAGTCAAGTCTAAATGGGTGCACTATCTAGGTATAAAGGCTGATAATGTAAATAATCTGGGGAAGCAAGGAATAGTTTACCTGTCAAACTTATGGAGTAGGGAAAACTTTATGACCAAAGAAGAGTTGGGGGGCATTATAAAATGCAAAATGGATAATTGTGATTACATTAAATTGAAATTTTTCTGTACAAACAAAGCCAATGTAACCAAGATTAAGAGGCAAGTAGGAAATTGGTCAAGAGTATTTATAACCAGTGTCTCTGATAAAATATAAATATATATTTTATAATAACATATTTATTATTAAATATATTAAAATATACAGGGAATTAAGTAAAATTTACAAGAATACAAGTCGTTCCCTGATTGATAAATGGGCAAAGGATATAAACAAGCAGTTTTCAGAGGTAGAAATTAAAGATAACTTTAAGTATATGGAAGAATGCTCTAAATCACTATTGATTCGAGGAATACAAATCAAAACAACTTTGAGGTACCACATGTCACCAGTCAGATTGGCTAAGATGACAAAACAGGAAAATAACAAGTGCTGGAGATTATGTGGAAAAATTGGAACTCTAATGAATTGTTGGTGGAGCTGTGAACTGATACAGCCATTCTGCAGGGCAATCTGGAACTATGCCCAAAGGGCTATAAATAATTGCATACCATTTGACCCAGTAATACCACTTTTGGAGTTGTATCCCAAAGAGATCATAGAAGTGGGACAAGGACCCATATGTACAAAAATATTTATTGCAGCTCTCTTTGTGGTGACAAAAAACTGGCAACTTAAGGGATGCCCATCAATTGGGGAATGGCTGAACAAGTTATGGTATAAGAATGTAATGGAATACTATTGTGGTATAAGAAATGGGAAGGAGATGGATTTCATAATTACCTGGAGAGGCATATACCAACTGATGCTAAGTGAGAAGAGCAGAACCAGGAAAAATTTGTTCAGTCACAGATACATCATATGTGTGACGACCAACCATGATAATCTGGACTCTTCTCAGTAACGCACAGTTAAAAGACAGCTCTGCAAGTCTTAGGATGGAAGGAGATGTCTACATTCAGAGAAAGATCTAGAAAGACCAGAGTTTAAATGGAGACCAAAGGAACACATGTTATTGGTCTTCTCCATGTTTGGTTCTGTTTCTTTTTTTCCCCTTTATTTGCTCCCTTGGTTACAACACCTAGACACAACCAGACTATTATATTATGTGAAAATGTTTGCAGATTCCATACATGATGGTATGCCACTATGGGGATGGGAGGGAAGAAGGGAGGGGAGAAAATCTGAAACTCAAGTGGTTCTGGAACTGAATCTTGTAAACTAAAAGTAAATACACAAGTCAATAAAGTTTAAAAAAAAACCACCCTGTTTATTACATATTATTATTTTTTATCTCCAGGTTAATAACATTTAGAAATGCACTAATTAATCATTAGACACAAAGAATTCTATGATCTTCCTACTCATCTAGATATGATGCTTCTTGGCCTCTGGAATCTTATTGGTTTTGTGTTTTAGGCAATTCCCTCAGGCTTGTTAAATGGATATCCATTTAAAAATTCATCGATTTAGTAATAGTTAAACTGATTTTGTCAAATTAATATTCCGATGTATGACATGATGAACATTGTTTCATTGGGTCATGCTCTGGATCACTCTGTTTTACCCCCAGGTATATGCATGATTATTCTTAGCTGTTTTCAGCTTAACCTCTGAGAAAGGCCTCTCTATTACCTGGACCAGGTAGATGATAGACAATGTATCACACTCTATATCCCAGTTCCACATGGTCACCATGCTCCATGTCTTTTTTTTAATATAAATTTTTTGTTTTCTTGTTTCCATCATTCATTTCCATGAGATTTTTGAGTTAAAAATTTTCTCCACGTCTTTTGCCTACCCCAACCCCAAAACAGTGATCCCCCTGTAAAGCCCTTCCCCCAGTCGGCTCTCATGCTACATGTCTTCAAGGAGAAGATCTTGTCCTTTCTGGCCTTGGGGTATGAACTCCTTGAGTGAGAGAAGGGTTGGTTCCTCACGATCCTCTCTATTCCTTGTCTTAATAATGGTGACTCAGGGGGGCCTGCCTGGTTATCAGTAAAACAGACCGCCTTCTCCATGAATGTTTCCTAACTTTTGAATCTGATTACCATCTTGACCTGAGCTTTCTTAGTTTTAACTGATTTCTTCTCTTGATATTTTTGCCAATTTCATTTCCTCAATCGATTCTTTTTGTGAGTTGATTATTCTGTGATGTCCCAAGAGTTTCTAGATTTCTTTTGTTGGTGTTGTTTGAGAATATTTTTCTTCTGTCATTTCTCTCTCTGATTGTCTTAAGTCATAATATTTGTTTCTTTATAACCTTTTGTTTAGTTGTTTGAGTAATTTCCACCATTACCTCCCCAAAAAACCATGCCACATTTTCCCATTAAGTGTTTCTGTTAGTTTTGTTTCTTTTTTGAGGAAGATATTGAGGAACATGTGGAGTGTGGATAGAAAGTGGATAGAGTGCTAGGTTCATAGTTAGAAAGATCTGGGTTCAAATCTTGCCTCTGACTCTGTGTACCCTAAGTAATTATAAATTCCATCAACCTCAGGCAGCCTTTCTCCCATCTGTGGTCTATGTCCAATTTAATAAACTATAGGTACAGTTTATTTGTGTTGGAGGAGGGAATGATTTTACTTAGAATTGTACCCGGTAAGATTAGAAAGTGTGGTTTCATATCTTTGAATTTGGTCCATTGTCCCTGTGTCCCATCTGTTCTCCTATGGTTGTTAGTAGTAAGAACGTTTAGAAACTTATAAGGTCCTTGGATCTGCTTGAGGAGCTGTAGAAACATGGTAGAACCCAGGACTGTTGGTACCAACTATGTTGATGTTCACAGTTAAAGGGAGAATAGTTATAACCAGAGTGATGCTAGCAATAGTGACTCAAATTTATCTATTTCAAATTTGTAAATCTGAGTATGCTAGTATTGGCAAAGAGGAAGAGAGTAGGTGAGGGAATCTTTACAGTGACAAACTCTCAGAGCTGTCACATATACATATAGTGAAAAGGTAGACTCTCAAGAGAGACCTCTGCCTAATTCTTCTTGGAACTTCTACAGAAATACAAAGTTGGAATTTTCCCAAACAAAGGTTACTAGGAAAAATGAATCAAAGAAAAATAAAAGACAAAAGCATGGGTTTAGAAAATCAATGTGTGCCTTGCACAGAGTAGTGTTACTGGTTTTTTATTCAGGTGAGGGTTATCTTTTTGGGTCAGGATGTATAGGGCTTACCTATACCCACCTCAACAGCCCTCGGGCGTCCCTGGCTCCTATCCACTCCGGGAGAAATAGCTGCACAGAAAAACTCAGGACACAGTACTTGCTTCTAGCTTTTATTGAGAGTTCATCCTCTATCTTAGTGTGGCTGGACTAGACTCGATTGCCCCTGCC